>MNCI01006382.1:823837-834072 GCA_015680685.1 Gnetum montanum
GTTATCCACAATCTATTTCACAATGATATTTATTCAAATTGTTTTCAATAGATTGGTGTCGAAACGTGTCTCAATAAGTAGCTTTGGCCTTCCTTGTTTACCCCACTTTGGTTCAGCTATGGTGAGGGTGGCTTCGTAATTCATCTTTGTAACAGGATTTACCTAGTACTTAGGGACAAGTCTATGCGATCCTACTAATGGTGTAGACAGCTAACAAGTAGTGTATGTTGATATATCTGGAGGGTTAAGCTAGCAACCCAATGATGTCATGCCATGTGTACCTTTAAATTATTCATAATAAAATTGCAGTGCGAGTGCAGGTGTGGGTTGCTGTGTCTGCAACAAATAATGCGAGAAATGGATGAAGGGTATTTGAATTCCAAGTCTTATCTGCGTCCTAAACCTCATGAGTGCGTGCTTTTGTGCTAAAATTCAGAGGATAACGAAACGTGTGCACGGAAGAACAACAAACAATGTCGCTTCTCTCGAGTGCTTCCCCTGCTGCAACATTTTCTTCCGCCCATCTCAGAGCAACACATTCAAATTCAACTGCAACTGTGGTACATTCATGTTCCCTTTTCACCGTCGCACACAAAAATTGTGATACGGAAACTGAAATTTTATTACCTTATTCCGCAGATACTCTATCTAATTTTAGATACGTTGGACAGCAGGGATGTCCATGCTATCAGTCTTGAAAACATCATTTAAGCAAAATTATTTCTGCTAGAAAGTTTTGAACTGCATTGCGAACTGAAAATTGTGTTGGGTTTTTGTTTTGAAGCGACCGATAAGTCATAATCCTCCGTCATTCCACGTTACCTGCCATAAAAAGACGAAGAAGCTCCTCAAGGTTGATCTTTTGTTTTGCTCTGCATTGTGGCTTAGATGTTTTTGTGTGGACTCATTTTTACAAAAAAAGAAGAAGAGAGTTTTATGCAGGTAATTCTCACAGAAGATGTGCCAAAGGTGGGCAGCAAGGGCGACTTAGTAACTGTTCGAGCTGGGCACTACAGAAATCTTCTTGGTCCTCGATTGCAAGCTCAAATGGCCACGGCACAGTATCTGAGGTTAATTTCCTACTAACCATTATTTTTTTTATTCTTTATTTGGATTTTTATGTGGTGTGGTAGCCTTTTCTTTGTTTATGGGATTTTGAAACATTTAGAATTTTTATTTTAAAGGATGTCTCGTTGTATAAGTTTATATTTTCTATCTATATATTTTATTGGAAACTGAAAATTTTTATTAGGTGTAGGGAATCACAAAGGATTTGTTGGATAGTTACAATGCCTCAACATGGTCTTGAAGAAAGTTGAAAACATCATTGATGTAATGCCCCAAGCAGATAGGGTCAATTTGAGTGAATGAAAGCAATCAGCATATTACAATTAATAGTATAATTCAATCAAATGTGAGCCAAAGATGGGCAAAATACACTTTACTTGCAAATATGCTCTTCTATTGGTAAATTGATCCAATGACCTTTCTCAATAAGAAGATGACGAGAGCTCATTCTTGCGCTAGCAATTTAATTCCTTAAATGAATAGGAACAGCTGAGAATAGATACTGTTGAGTATTACATAACAAACTGCCTCTTAACAGAACGTAAATAAAAATGTTTTTTTCTTGACATGTTCAACCAAACTTTGGCCAGGACTTTTTCTTTTATAGTTTTCATGAAGAGCCTTTTTTTTAAATGAAGATCCTTTATAGCAATATTCCATGACTGAAACCATAATTTTCCTTGATGCAACCATCCATTTTCTTGTGTAGCATTCATTATCTCCTTAACATAATTAACTTCCTCTATGTAACTTAATTTCTGTGTATAAGCAATAAATTGATAAAGAGCTTTAACTTCAAGAGGAAGCAAATCTGCTTGTAACAGTAAGATATCATAACAAGTCTACATTTTCACTTGAAATTCACATATAAGAAACTGTTTTTGAACATTATCTAATTTTAAATAATCAAAAACTCATTGCTTTAAACACAGTTATTTTGCATTTTAACTAGTTAGATACACAAGAAAACAAAATTGTAGTTTTAACTACTTGATTTTTTCCTTATATTTTTAAATTTTTTTAGAACCAGTAAAACAAAGACTGTAATCATCATCATCATCATCTTAACTTTGTCCCAACAAAATAGGGTCAGCTAAAGATTATAATATATATTTTAATACCAGTGAATTTTTAAGGTAGAACAAGAAACTTCCTCAATCTGTAGAGATCAACCAAGGTTTTAATATATAATCATATGGAAAAAAACAAAACATCAACTTCAGGCCAAAACTACCGGTGGTTTTTGAACATGAAAAAATTGTAAAAACACTCTGAACACGTACAAATAACAAAACAAATGACACTTTAAATAACAACTTTATTTTATTTCCTGTCTTCAAGAATCCATGCATTCATCCATTCAAAAAGACAGAATTCATTCAAGCTCAAACATTAATTATTTGCATTCAAAAATTATTCTTTCTAGTAGAAACATGAAACTAAAAACAGAAATACACAAACAGAAATCATTCTCATGAACGGCTTTACTGTACAGTATATTGGATAAAAATAGAGAATGCATCCTCTTTATTCTTGATGAATCTTATTTACACATGTGCTTATTGAGATAAAGGAATTGAAGTTATTTTATTGGGCCATACTTAAGAAATGAGAATCTGACAACACACCATAAGCATATGACATTAGCTTGAACATCGTAATTGGATCTTCAAAATCGATGGAATGATAGGTACCTGAAATTATATAATTTTCACTTATCAGACTAAATTGTGGTCTCAAGTGCAATATTTTCATAAATGATATCAAGCAATGTCCGTCTCTTCTTGTCAAAACGTTGGTTTGAATCTCCCTCAACGGCACCAAAAATCCATATTCTGTCCACCTTTTTGTCTTTGTTACACTGTTTCTTTATTCATCAACACCTACAATCTTCTTTTGAATTTTTGCAGGATTCAACAACAATAAATCAAAGAAAATATTCTAAAAAAAAAAACTAATCTTCTACAAATTTCTTTGAAATCTGTAAATTCCACATTTGCAAATATTCCGGAAACCTGCAGCACTAATAATAGATAAGAAAAATAATTTGGTGCAAACTCAGATCTGAATTACTTATTCACGTTACTTTCACAAAGAAACTGCAAGCATATAAGTTAATTTCGAAACTATTTATGTGGTTGGAATCTATTTCCTTGGTTGGGTATATTTTTTACCTGAAAAATTAGTATGAATAATGCTTAGTTTTTGACAAAACTCAACCGAAGCTTTCAATGTTGCCAGTCTGCTATGCAGAATTTTTGAATTCACAAAGAAATTATAAAACTCGGTGAAAGGTAGAGGGACTGTAACAAACAAATTTACAATAATTCAAACATTAGTTTATCTGTTTGGATGAATATTGTCCTTATTCTCTTAATCCTCCACTTTCAGTCTCTCCTCCATCATAGGTGGTAATTTAACTTATAGTGAAATGAAAGAAAATGTAATTTACAAAGTATGTTGGATGTATAATATTTTATTTTAATTAGTTGAGGTTCAGAAGCTGTTTTTGCAGGGCTGGTGGTTTTTCAAAACTGCTTCCTCTCTAAAATAAAATTATCCCCTTGTTCCAAAAACAGGCAGGTGAATTCTAAGTCACATTATCTTTTCAACCTCTTACCTCCACCACAATGAGGTATTAGCTTAGTGTTAAGAGTCTTATCATAAAAACCGTAGGTTCCATTCCAATGGGCAACACTGAATTATGGTTTAAAAAAAAATTCGTAAAAGGAAATCATTAGACAATTTTGGATAATTTTTCAAGTTTAAGAAATAAATTGTGTTCTAAATGACAAGAAACCACTTTTGAACACACTATGAACAATAATATTGCAACATATGCAAGTTCCATTTCCAACCTTTTTCTCGTATCCTTCTTTTTCTCTTGATCATCTTTTTCTAAGAATGAGGTGAGTTTCAGATTAGGAAAACCGAAATCATCAGTGGAAACAATGTTCATTGTCATCTTCTCTGTTTGTCATTTCAATTTACTAGTTCATGTACTCGTATATTTTAATAACAAAGAAGGTGCAGATTGAAGCTATAACTTTTGATAATATAATAACTTGAAGAAGTCATACTCTCTAGCAACATCAAATATTTAATGTCTTATGGTGAAGTTACTGCTACTGGATTGTGATGGCGTAAAACAGTCTTCACAAAGTTGTTAGGTGTTATATGCTTATAATATAAGCACCACCCTATTTTTGCAATAAAGGTTATCCAGTAATGTAAATGACTTTTGAAATTTGACATTGAGCTCTTGATATTAGCAAGTTTCTTAATCCAAACTATATAGATAATCACTAGCACAAATTGAATATTTTGAACTTCATAAAATAAGGGTTTCTTAAGTGAACAATCTTGCCCATTCACCTAGACATGCCATGCGGTTATGATTATGATGTGCCATTTCATTTCTTATAACTGAAAAATAGAATATGGTGTTGAATGTTGTTCTGTACAAAAGAGGCATGAGCAACAAATTACTATTGTAGAAATGTGAATGCTTAGATGGATGTTGAATATTGCAAGAAGAGATAAATTACACAAGACAGACAGTAGAGGAAGGCTTGGAGTGGCTTCTATTTCAAATAAGCTATAGGAACATCTTAGATGGTTTGGGCTTGTGCAAAGATCAGGTATGAGACTTTCTTAATTACAGCAGACAAAAATATCAAAGACTTGTAAATGTTAGGGAGATTTCTTTGAGGAGAAGATAAATCTTATATGGGTTCAGTTATTTGATTTCTCTGGTTTCCCCCCTTAGATTGTGTTTATTGAATGGTGAAATAGTCAATCTTGAGCTAGGATTTGGAATATTTGTTATTTTTTCCTGGAAGGAAATCTTGGGAAAAATACTCGAGGATATGAGGGGTTTTGTTTTGTTCTTTTTGCAGTGAGAGATAGGAATATGGCATA
Source organism: Gnetum montanum (assembly GCA_015680685.1). NCBI lineage: Eukaryota > Viridiplantae > Streptophyta > Gnetopsida > Gnetales > Gnetaceae > Gnetum > Gnetum montanum. The sequence continues at coordinate 828,827 of MNCI01006382.1, forward strand.
GGTCTATCTCACATGCTGTTAGAGAAGTTCAAACTTGAGAGCTTTTAGTTATCAGATTAATGGGTAACCAACCAAGCTGCAATGCTGTTCACATGCTGATGTCTTTTGGTGCAACTTGAATTTAGGGCATATTATTATTATTTTAGAACAAAATTTAAGCCAATGATTTGTCATCTTAGTCACTTGTCCTGTTTACTGTTGCTTTGTGTGATTCCTGTGATGTATTTCTAAAAAGTTCTAAATTATATGAGGAAATTAGGAATTTATTTATTTCACAATTTATTTGTAACTGAGTTTACCATTGATCATGTCATTTTTGTTCTGTAACATCATTTATAGTATAACATTTAATATTTTTAAAGTCTCTTTATTTTGCAGAGAATTGCAATTGGAGCAAGAAAGGATAGAGGCTGAGAAGAAAAGGGTAATGTAGTTAATTATTTACTTACCTGAAGTAGAGGCCTTTTTTTTGTTTGATTCGTGAGATAATTCTTTTGAGTTCACAAGTTGTAGTGTACCTATTTACTAATATGTTATATTTGTGCCCACTATTTACTAATGTGATATTTATACATGATATTCTTTGTAAATGATGTATGGGCAAACTATTGTGATTTTCTTTGTACAATTAATTAATTAGTATTGTGATGGGAATTTTCAGAAATTAAGTGTATTCCATGTTGAAGTAACCTTTAGGCTTGTCCTAAGTAAACATGGGCTCATGTGTAGCTCCAAGCAATCATTAAACATGGTTTTATAATGTATAGATGGCTGTTTAAGGTTTCTAGTTCAAGTGGATGGTGACATTAATAATAATGTGGCAAACATAATTAATGCAGGATGGAGGAAATAGTGAGAAGCTAGTGGTGTGCTTTGAGATAGAAGAATCCCTGCTACAAGATTGCTTTCAAATCTGTGATTCCTTATAGTGCAGAATGCTAGCCTATCAAAAAAACCGTAAGAGACAACAAGTATATGTGACAGATATGCCTATGCTAAGGTAGATTTTGGGTGTGACTAGGAAAGATCAAATCAGCTCTCTCATTAGGGGAAGTTTGGGAGTAGCTCTCATGGATGAAAAGATTAAGAACAGTTTCCTAGATATTTTGGTCATATGTTAAAAATACCAGAAAATACTTGTATTAGAAGAGGTTGCTTTATTAAAGTTCAAAGGAACCAACAAAAAGCTAGGCCGAAATATACTTGGTTTGCTTGGCTAAAGAAAATATCCAAGATTTGGGTGTTAATGCTTATTTGGCTCTTAATAGAAGCAAATGGTGCAAAAGTACTCATAGCTGACCCATGTAGTTAAGATAATAATGATTGTAAAAGGGCTATTTAAGGTGTCTGAAGGAAGAACCACAGACTTTGTTACTCCCTGGGCATAGCTAGCTGATTTTCTAATGAGTATAATAGTGCTTTAGTCATAGCTCTAACTTGTAACATATTGATTGGCAATACCAGTGAATTATCTATTAAGCTACTAGATCATTGGCCATTATTATAAGTTATGGCTCTGAGTGATCAGCTATTTTGGCTACCCTGGTTCATTGACATTCATACAGAAAATTCCGTTAGCCTCTTTATGATGTTGCCCATGCCTTCAACACATATGGTTCCATATGTAAAAGTCAAATACATATGCTAGTTTTAGATGATGCTTATGGAATTTTTGCCTCATTGTTTTTCTCAGATTTATCTTCTAAACATCCAATACCAGAGTCTTGATTTTAAGAAAATAGAGTTGCTTCTTCCTTAGTGTTCCTATATATCTGTTAAATTGCCCATGTTTGTGTCCAAAGAAAACGAATGAACAACTCTCTCAGTCATAATAAGAGCTTTGCATTGCTTTTCCTTGGAGGTAGGTCCAAGAGAGACCTAAAGCACACTAATCAGTGTTTGTTTGGTGTTTTTCTCTCTCATTTATTTTTAAAAAACATTTTAATGAATAGTTACGGTTCCTTTTTTATTTTTTTTGGCTTTGAGGGCTGTTGCAATTTTTAAAAATCCATGCTAGTTCTTGCGTATGACATTCAGATTATATCTTATGATGCTTTTTCAAAACCGAAACAATTATCTAGAGAAGTTCAACGATCGCGGTTTTAAGTGCATATCATCATCTAATTATGTTCTCTGAGAAAACTGTGCATGAAATAAGATCACTTACCTTCTTTTGCATTTTGTTTACCTTTATGGTATACATGAGACTTTGGAAGAGGTTCATCTTGGAAATATATGAAATATGACAGGAAATTAATCGGATTGAAGATCTCTATTTCAGTTACCCATTCTTATAATATAATTGTATAAACAAGATTATTTTGAAATCTGACATTGCTATCTATTTTATGAAGGTGAAAGAAGAGGCAGAGACATCGGCACGCATGTTTGAAGCTGTTGGACCATTTAAGATCAAGCGGCAGGGAGGGAAAGGCAAACTTATTTTTGGCTCGTGAGTATTTCTTTCTTCGAGACATAAAAATTTTCTCCTAGATTTCCCAGATTCTCTTCTTTCTGTTGGATACTTGTAGTCTGTTAAATACTGTGAAAATTCAGCTATCCTGTTTGCACTTATTTCTCAGAGTTACTTCACAAGACGTAGCTGATGTAATAAAGGCGCAGCTTCAAAGGTCAGTATCATATTTTACTTTATCTAGCAACTGTGAGAGCTTGATGCTTTTTTTCTTTTTGGTTGCATTGTTTTGTTCTGTTACAAGGAAACTCATTTTGAAAATTATAAAATTCACAGGGAGGTAGATAAAAGATTGATTTCTGTACCTGAGATTCGTGAAGTTGGCGTTTATCTTACACCAATCAAGTTACATCCGGAAGTAACAGCCCTCGTGAAAGTAATGGTGACAACTACCTGATGATAGCATGTGAAGTCGGGCTGTATCTTGTAGTTGTAATATCCGTCCGCTATTTTCTTGACTTTGAGAAATCAGTTGTAACCAATGAATTTAGAATGATTCGAAACCGCTTAGAGAAAACAAAATGCAAGGTATAGATGGTACAGTATCTATACCTACTCATGATATTTCTGTCATAGGCTAGAGCTGCAGAGGAAAGAGTCTCCTGGATATAAACGAACTGAACTATCTGATGTACAGGTAATTAATTTTTTTTTCATGTTAAATTGGTAAAATAATGTTGGCATCAGTTGCTAAAAGAAGTATACACTTGCATGGTGAATGAAATTACATGCTTTCAGTTCACACGGACGAGTTATCATCCGATTTTAAAGTCGTTCTTGATAATCATGTCAATACAATAATCTATTTACAATGTTTTACATGAATGTGTGAATTGAGGACTGGTGTGTATTAGCAGCCACGTCAAAGGCTAGTAAAACGTAAATATAAATTTTAATTAAAATATAGGATAAATCTTTCCATAAACTCATTAGGGTTCTATGCTCGAACTGGAATCATTCATTCATAAACAAAGAAGGCATTGTAAATTTAAACAATAATGTTAAATTATTAAAATTTTATCAATGTTAATTTTATTTTTGTTATTACTGTCGTGTATCTTTACTCACGTAAATATGTTTGTCTAAGATTTTTTTTAAAGCTGAAATTGAAGCTTTATTATGTCTAAACACTCATAGGATCTATTGGACAAATATTACATTTTCATAAAAAATAAAGATAAGACTTTGTAAATTGACCAAACAACAATGGCTCCACAAACAAATCATGTTTTTTGATGTAACATTATAATAGTGTGTTAAATGGGTGGTCATTGTTCATCTTCAAGTCCTCTTGATCTACACAACTTGTAGGTGCACTTTTCTTGGGAGAATTGAATTCATCTTCCACTTTCAATTCTAAGATGATATGAACTTAAGTGTAGCTTGTTAATGCCACTTTAATACTTAATTGGAATAGCAATTTAAAGATAGTGAGCTTTTCCATATAGTTTATTAAATTTCATGTGATATAAATAGAATTGTTTCTTGCGTTATACATTAGACCATAATTGTGTTAAAAACTTTTGCTTGATTAGTTGGTGAATATGCTTAGGAATTTGGTACACTTTCTCTTAAGAGATATTTTATTTTTTTCAATCATTATGTTCCTTGAAAATACCATTTGTGGTCTCATGAATCTTTGAGAATTGCTTTAGAGAATTTATCTTGCCTTGAGATATGCAAACTATAACTATGAGTGTATTTAATGAATTGGCTTAAGGTTTCTACATGTAAAGGTAATAAATAACATTCACATAATAACATTGAGTAAGGTGTTTGCATTTCACCTTTACTCATTGAGAAAAAAAGTTTTTGCATTTTTTCAATATCTTTCTAAAGTTTAGCATTGATTTTAGGTCCCCAAACAACACATCCATACAATATGGTAGAATAAATATTTTGAAAATTTTGTTTTCTGACCTTCAAAGCCCAAATTCTTAAATCCTTGGAATTGCTTTTGAAAGTATACAAAACATTGAAACTTCTTGCTATTATTTATTTGATGCAATTCCTCCACATGTAATTATTCACATCCATAAGACCTAAATATTTAAAGAAATCTATTATTTATGCATTGGTACCTTCAAAATGGAAGTTAGAATAGGTATTTATTGTACCCCATATCATCAATTGGTTTTATCCATATTCACTTGAAGACTAGATGAGCGATGATAATTTTCTAAAATTTAAAACATATTTTGTATACTTTGATTTTTAAATTTGCTCCAAGTGGGACACAATCTAGATGAATGAGTAGCCCAAGTGATGAGTGGCGAGGTACCCCTACACTCAACCATACGAATACGAGCGTTACACGTGTGATCCAGTCGAACTCCAAGGACTAAGTGCTTACACGCTTTATGAAACACTTAACGTTAATCAATCGTTGTCTTCCCAGACTTACTTGTATTGTCACGGTTGTATCATTAAGTAAGTTTGAGGTATATGATTTTTATAACTTTTATCTTTTTATCGCCTATGCTAAGAGAGGAAAGAGTGAAGAGACTAAGTAACTAACTTTCACTAACTAAGCTTTAATCGTCCTAGCATCAGTATCCGTTCCCACTTACCGTACACACCCTGAACTAGTGCAACACTACTGGGATTACCAAACGATATTCATTACTGGGTTACCAAGCGTAGCACACGTGCTCGAAGCGGTCGTACTGAATGCACTTAACTAGGAGTTGAGGGTTGAGAGAGATTAATTATCTAAGAAAGCATTTAAGAATTTAACATTAATTAAATCCTAATTAGCTTAGTCCATGCACTA
>MNCI01006382.1:853352-905610 GCA_015680685.1 Gnetum montanum
GTAATGAAGTCGTACTCATCCCACGTTCTAGGAGACAAAGGTGAGAGGATCTAATCACGATGAGTAGCCGATTCCTTGGTTAGCCGTACACATTTTTCAATGCTCGTAACCAAGTCGTACTCATGCCGCGCTAATGCATGTAATAAATAATAGGTAGGAAATAACATGTAATAAACCTATTCCATGCACTCCAAGGTTTATCCACAAAGCTCGTCTTTATTGCTGTACACAACTTGCGTTCAGGTACAAAGTTGCTCAAATAAAGATCCGTTCACTTGGGGACTCCTACTGCGGGCACATGGAAAATATTCTATCTCTGGAGTGATAAAATTGCCAGAGGTTCGCTACTTCTAGCCTAGGATGAGAAATGAGGGGAGTGTTGCCTTTTATTTATAGATTTGGCAGCGGACCGTGATATCGCGTATGCAATATCGTAGGGGACGATGCGATATCACATGGGATGCGATATCGCGACGACCGTGATATCGCGTATGCAATATCGTAGGGGACGATGCGATATCGCGACGACCGTGATATCGCGTCTCATCACACATAGAGGATAGCATAAGTAATTAAAATTAAATAGCAATGTTTTTGGTCAAAGAGCTTGTGTGCCTTTGTGATATATTTTATAAAATGATGTAGTGTTTCTTTGCATATTTGTGAAAACTAGAAATTGGAATTTTTTTATGTCTAGGCAATCACAAAGGACTTGTTAGAAGATTACAAAGCCTCAATGTAGTTTTGAAAAAAGTTGAACACATCATTGATGTAATGCCCGAAGCAGAGAGGGTCCATTTGAGAGAAAGCAATTAACAGATTACAATTAATACTATAAATCAATCAAATGTAAGGCAAAGATGGGCACAATAAAAAAATATGTTCTTCACCTTCTATGCTTTGTTTACACAAATTGCAAATATGCTCTTTACATAGTAAATTTATCCAATGACCTATCTCAATAAGGAGATGATGAGAGCTCATTTTTGCTTTAGAAATTTGATTCCTTAAATGAATAAGAATAGTTGAGAAGAAATACTTTTGAGTACTAGATAACAAACCTCCTTGAATAAAATGTAAATAAAAATCCTTTTTTCCTTATGTGTTCAACCAAACCTTAGCCAAGAGTTTTTCATTTATAGTTTCCTGGAAAAGCCTTTTGTTTAAAAGAAGGTCCTTTATTACAATATTCCATGACTAAAGCCATAATTTTCCTTGATGCAACCATCCATTTTCTTGTGTAGTATTTATTATCTCCTTAACATAATTAACTTCCTCCATGTGACTTAACTTTTAAGTATAAGCAATCAATTGACAAAAGGCTTTAACTTCAAGAGGAAGCAAATCTAATTTTGGAAAGTAAGTTTTCATTGAAATTCACATACAAAAAACTCTTTTTGAACATGCCTTAATTTTTTCTAATTATGTGTGGAAGGAGAAGGTCCCTAGGCAACACACCGATATAATAATATAGGTTAGACAAGACTACTAAAAAGTTTCCTTTTGATCTCCCATGCCAAAATGTGTTTCCTACTACAATTATTTTTTAGAGCAAATAGAGCTTGCATGTCACTTGAAACTCTTTGGGCAGTAAAGGTATTCCAACTATAATTAGTGGTAAATTCAACTCCCAAATATTTATAAGATTCACATATATTAGGTCTTTTTTTATCTAAGAAAAAATTGTAATTTCTATTTCTAGTATCAAAAACTAGATTTTTTTTCTATTTCTGGTACCACAAACTAAAATTTTGGTCTTATCAATATTAACTTTCATACTAGAATGGCTCTAGTAGTCATGGAGAATTTGAAACATATAATTTAATCTTGTAGATGATTTTGCAATCAAGGCAATATCATTTGGAAAGAGAAGCATGTTAAAAAATACTCCATTCACTCACGTACCATGATTAGAGGCATTTTGCATCCATACCTCCAATTCATCTATAAATATGCCAAATAGGGTAGGTGACAAAGGACAATCTTGTTTAACTCCAACTAAGTTGTAAGATTATCTTCCATAAGAATGTTAACCATCTTATAGATTCTTTTAGTAGTAGAAAAGAGATCATGTGGAATGTTAATGATATCCAATCTCTTCCAAAGTTTATCTTGAATAGGCTTGGAGAAATCAATAAAACAGATAAAAGTTGTATGGTTAGACCTTTTTTGCTTTCCCTACACACAATAATGCAAAGTTATTAAATAGTCTGTAGTAAAATGATTCCTCATTCCTCCCTCTTAAGGCCTTTAGGCATGGTAAAATGGTTTGATCAGTTCGGCTTTACGTCTGGTTGTGGCCAAAACTGCGTTCAAGGATGTTGGCGACTCCTGCGTATGCAGTTGTAACCGTGTACGGAACTCAAAATTAACCTATGCTTGCCATGCAATAAAGCCTTAATTAGTTTTATCGCAATTCAAGCATAGTTCATTCCATATTATCCATGTTGGATACCTTTTGAAAATCATGAAAAGTTTTCGCAAGTCTTCTTCTTTTTATTTTTTTTTTCTGTTTTGACTTGAACGAATGGAATGCTCTTTTCCTGAATATTCGGATCGCATCCAGTTGGATAATCCAGAGTTAAATAATGCCCAATTATTACAATTACGTTAACTCGGCCAAACACTTGCCATGATTGGCAAATTTGTTAAAATCCACTGTTTTCAGGATCCACACTTACCGAAAATATGGAACGGTTTCAAAGTTTAAGGGCGCTGGTTATTTCTTGGAGGAAGGAAAGGATTTGTCGAATGGATGGATTTCCAACCAGGCTCAACCTGATTGATTGTTTGCCACTGCTAATTCCTAACAAGCGGCAGCAGTCAGGACGGTGAGAGGCTGGAAGAAACTAATCCAGATGTGATTTAGGAGCCCTTGTCCACTAATTTATGATTGCTCCCGAGCCAAAGGTAAGCTATTCTTTGATTTGTGCAGCATGTATTCTGTTCTGTAGCAATAATTGAAATCTGCTGCTTTTCCTATTGTGTGTTATTTGTTGTCGATCCATATATTCATTTTTTTTAACACGTAGGTTTTTGCAAAAGATAAACAGCTATTACTGTTATTAATATGGTTGTTGCAGGAAACGAAAAAACTTGTGGTCCTTGAAATGTCTTTTTTGCGTCGAAATCTTTGCGCACGCTTATCTGGGCAAATGCAATGTACACCATTTTTAATTACTGCAAAGCACTGATATCCCGGAAAATTAAATTAGTCTCTCAGGGGTTGCCATCAAGTTGTATAGATCGTGCAAGTTAATTTCTTGAATGGAATAGTTTCATGGGATAAGTTAAGCACGATGCAAACGTGCTGCTGGATTCTGTTTTTTATTTTTATTTTTCAAAGAAATTGCGAATGTAGATCCTCAAGGACGCCCAGCAAGTAACCAGCTAGCCGAAAATGAAATTTGGCCTTTGTTTTATGGATTTTTGAAATTCGACCTGAACAAGAAACCATGAATAATAAAAGAATATACGTACTGTTGCTTTGTAGGCTGCTGAGCCACTCACTACTGCTCGATCAAAATCCGGTCCCAACGTTGCTGTCTTCTAGGATTCTGAAATTTGCGACTTACAACAATGCTGACACGTTTGCTTCCTGCTGCCCAATTCTCTTCCTATTCACACCAAATAAAATGATAAATGAGTATATGTGTGTGTGTTTTGCCCTGGCTCGTTAATCGTTGACACGCAATTAAATTTGTCCAACTCAACGTTAGTTCTGAATTCTGATCGCCATGCGATCCTTAAAAAATGGAAGAGAAACTATTGTCCACGCAATTCTGATCTGTGAAACTTAATATTTATGTAAAAATCCTGGTCTTTCACGGTGCTTTCCCTTCATTAAGGGAGGCGGTGTACTGTAGTTAGAATGGATTCTGCAAGTTTCAGCATATTCCGCCACGCGGCTTCTTGTGACAACATCAGCAAATCAAACCAACGAAGAGCAACCTAACATGGGAACGTTTCATGCAACGTCAATTTCGTTTACTGCTTCAGCGTATTGTTGTTGTTATTTCAAAATTTTAAGTAGCAGTCTTTCTGTTTTTTTTATAAATTTTTCCCCGCCGTATGTGCCAGGGTCCCAACAGCCCTCCGTCGGAATTTAGCTGCGGCCAACATTTGTTATTTGAGCAGCTACAATGGCAGCATCAGCAAGACGGACCAGTGGAGCACAAACCGTGTGAAATCACTGTGAGGGACCCGTCTCTTTTCCATTGTCAACGACTACTGACCCTTCTGCTTTCCTAAAAACGTGGAACTTCCGTGAATGAACCTACCTAAAAAAGTGGAACTTCCGTTTCGTTGTTGATTTGGCTTCCGTCACGTGAGATTTTCGTTGCGCCAGTCAATCTGCGAACGCCCTATAAATCAGAGACGAGAAATACGCAGATTCCAGTACGATCGAGCCTCAAGTGTGTGGTTAAGAATACAGTAGAGTAAGTGTGTGGTGATACTGTCATGGCCGGTGACGACAACAAAGATCAGTTGCTGCCCAAGCCTGGCAAGCCCAACCAGGGTTTCCGCATAAGGATCCTGAAACTGATTGCGTGCCTGCGTTTGAGCAAAAACAGGCAGAGCTCCAGGAACTTCCAGATCGGGATCGAACCCGCGGAGGCAGAGCCTGATGAAAATGTCATGATCGTGGAAAATGGAAGCACCGGCGGCGACGGCGAAGATGTAGGCAACCGAATCAGCATGACGGCGGGTAACGGCGAGTGCAGCTACGCCGCCAACAGCGACCGTCAGCACAGCGCCTTCCGTCACGTTGAGCCGAGCCTGGCTCGCTTGATCAAGCGCCTCACCATCTCCCATGACGACGACGCCCCCGCCCCCGCCCCCGCCCCCCACACGTGGCCCGTGCTACGCGTCGCCGACCTCGGCTGCGCCACCGGCAACAACGCCCTGGCCGAGGTGGACGCCGTGGTGAAGGCCATCCAAACTACCATGCCAACTATACCCGTCCAGGTTTGTTTATTCATTTTTACGTATGTATGTTCGCTTATTGGTAATAGTTTTGGTGTACAATCTATGTATTAGTATGGTCAGATGTGTTTAATATTTATCTACAGCGTGAAATTTTCTAAAACTAACATTGGTTACTTGGCATAAAGATTGATTTTTTTGATATTTGTTATTTTATTCTGAAGAATTTATTTTACAACATTGTAATAATACATGTTGCTGATCTTCTTTCCTGCTGTTTCATCTTGCAGTTGTAACTTGAAAACATTGTGATGGTATTCTTACTTTAGTAGTCTCATGGATATTAGAATTTTTATCATGTTTGCCACCTCCTTTTTTTAGCATTTGTGTCTCATTTTATCATCTTGGATCTTGTTCTAAATTTAATATTTCATCCGTATTATCAATACCACAATTATCCTTAATGAAGCCATAAGGTTGTTAATATTTTTGGATGATCATGTTTTATTTCTTAATCACTATAAATTAGTTACTAATCCAAATATTGCATATGGGACTTCCATTTTTTTTTTCATGATTCTTGATATGACTTAGCCCCACACTATACACCTATAAAGTACTGGTCCATAAGTTTATACAATTATTAAAAAAAAATATTTTCCAAATCATCTAAATCCAAATATTATGATTATTACCTTTGTTATTATGTTATTAAATTACGATGGCTACGTTTGTTATCATACTGGGGCGCTCTCAATGTCTATGTTGTTGATTTCACGTCTTGTAACCTGCGAAGATGGTTGATCGTCTAATGACAGGTGTTCTTCAACGATTTACCCAGCAACGACTTCAACGGCCTCCTACGTTTGGTGCAGGAACAGCGCAAGCAGGTGCAGCAGCAACCCCAGTACATGGCTTGCGCAGTGGCAGGCTCCTTCTATGACCACCTCTTCCCACCGCGTTCCATGCACGTCGCCTTCTCAATGATGGCCCTGCACTGGCTCTCACGCGTGCCGCCCGCCGTGCTCGAAGCCGCGGCGCCCGCCACGTGGATCGATGGCAGGGCGGACGCAGCGGCGGCCTACGCGGAGCAGGCGGCCGACGACCTGCGGCAGTTTCTGGGGCAGCGAGCGGCGGACATGTGCTCGGGCGGGGTGGTGTGGCTGTGCATGATGGGCCGCCGCGACGGTTTCGCGCCGGAGCGCCAGGTGGACCACCCGCACGAGTCGGCCTACTGCGGTCNTCCGGAGCGCCAGGTGGACCACCCGCACGAGTCGGCCTACTGCGGTCCCGAGTTCGAGGTCGCCTGGGACGACGTCGTCGCCGCGGCGGCCGAGTCCGGGAACGCGGTGGTGTCGGCGGCAGCGGAGCGCTTGCGGCGGCGGTTCAAGTTGCCGTGGTACTTCCGGAGCGCGGCGGAGGTGCGGGAGGCGGCGGAGGAGCAGAAAGAGGAATGGAATGTGTTGGAGTGCTCCGTCATGTCGGGGGTGAGAGTGATGTCGGATGAGGCGTTGCAGAGATGGACGGAGGACGCGGAGTTGTTCGGGCGGCAGAGAGCGGCGCTCGTACGGAGCTTCGTGGGGAGCATGGTGGACGCCGTTCTGGGGCCGCTGGGACTCACGGACGTGTTGTTTCAGCGTCTGGCGCTGCGGTCGGCCCAGTTCCTGCGCCATAACTTGATCCGGCCGTCGCCCTTTGTCACTCTTACCGTGGTTGGCCTCCAAAGGAAGTAGAATTGTGCGCAGTCTGCAGTCTGCGCCTCCAACACCCACTCCGTTGCAGCATTTTACACCGTATTTTCAGCATCCGTTTACAGTTTTGCTGTTACCGTCTACGCATTTGATATTTTTGAAAACATGAATTACTCGCTTGTATTCCCCACATTCTCAACCAGCATAGCAATTCATCTTACTTTTAATCTTGGAATCTGATCTTCGATTACAGAGAGTTTTATAATTTTTTTGCATTAAGCGAAAAATCATATGAGATATGAAAATCCAACCTGTTTATTTCAAATCGACCGTAAGAAGGAAAAGTCACGACAGATTCTCGTAAAAATCAAATGAAATTCTTCCATGGAATTCAAGACAATAATATCTATTTGGTGTTACTATTAATGGTAATTTGCCGATTGCTTTCTTTTAAATTGACTCTAACTACTTAAGGCATTACATCAATGATGTTTTCAATCCTGTTGAGACATTGTAACCCTCCAACAAATCCTTTGTAATTTCCTGGCTGCAATAAAAATTTTTAGCTTCTAGTTTTGACGAAACTTGCATTAAAAGTAGCTACAACACAAACGCTACTATCCTTCTTCTAGTCTCAGCAATAAGAATCATTTGATGAGTTGGAAATGAGTATTTGGCAGTATGGACATCTTCTACCATCTTCATAAAGATTTGTAGGAGGGATAGCTATGAACCTGTGGATACTATTAAACTTTTATATTGCATGAGTTAGTGGTCCTTTACAGTTGATGAGTCATGAATTATTGGCTGTGATATCGCACCCATGATATCACATACGTGATATCATGTAGCCTAGACGCAATATCACATACACGATATCATAGCCTATCTCCTCATCTATAAGTAAGAGGCAGGCATATTTGGTAAAGGAGTTTTTTGGAAGTTTTTTAGTTTTAGTATTAAGGTAGGAACTTTTTGTCAGCTTTTCCTCTCAACCCTTTCTCCTAGTGCATGCCCGCAGTGTGATGATTGTAATTGTACGACATCCTTATTCAAGTGTAATGTACTTGGACACGCACATGACCGANTTAAGGAACGAATGCTCATCGCACTTAGGCTAGTTTAGATTCTCTCTCATCCTCTCTCCTAGCTTAATTGATATTATTTCCCATCATACCCAGGAGTAGCATTAGTGTGGGAACACATCATACACCTCACTCTAGACTAAACCATACATGACAAAGCTAATATTAGTCTAGGTGGGAAGACAATGAATTGTGATCTACGAGTAACTATCTAGATACCACAACTAGTCCATCTGTGAAGTTCGACCGAATTATGTGTGAAGCGCTCGTATTCTTATGGTTGAGTGTAGGGGTACCTTGCCACTCATCATTGGCGCCGTTACCATGGACGGTGCTAATTATCTACATTAGTCATATCATACAAGGTCGCTGTATCAGAATTAATGATATATCTTTTAGGAAGAAATAATTACAAAAAGTCACATACAAATTCACACACAATTTCACAATCATGCCTCTCCTACAAGACTATGATAATGCCACATCTAGTGAGGCAATTCATTGGAGAACCAACAAATTATATGACAATGAAGATTGGAGTACACAATCTGAGGTGGGGGTTTCTTATAAACATAAATGAAATAGCATCGTCCCAACACACGAAAGCATAACTTACTTGATGATGATGAACCTCTATTGGCTACTACAAGCCTAATGCAAATACAAGAGGCTGTTTGAATCTCCCATAGGCATCGTAAAGAGAGCCGCCTACCTAGGCTCGATTTAAACAACTTTCCTGATATGACTTAGATCCGCAACAACATTTACAAGCCTTCTACAATGCCTATGCATGGAACAACATTGATAACAGTTGGCAAAACCTCAAGCTCTTTCCTATGACACTCGTTGGCCAAGAAAAAATATGGTATAGATCGTTAAAACCAAATTCAATTCAACGTTGGCCAACAATGGTAGAACTCTTTAACGAAAGATATCAAACATACGCAAGAGTGTCAGCCTTGAGGAAACAAATCCAAAAGTGGAAACAAGCATAACATGAACCCTTGGACATGGCCTTAGAAAGATATTATGCACTGTTAAACAACTGTCTAGGCCATGAGTTCTCCAAGGAAAGGCTAATGTACCATATCATTGATGGGCTTCGTGATGAAACAAGAGAGACCCTAGGGATGTATGCCCAAGGTCAACTATATGAACTACAAACCCATCAATTCCAAGAGCTTATTAAGTGGGTAGAAAAAGAAGAAGGAGAAATGGCTAGATGGGAGAGTGTTGAAAAACATCAACTGGACCAAAATCTCAACTTAACAGAGGTCCATAATCCCAAAAAGGAGAAATCAACCTATCTCAAGGAGGAAGAACCATCTTTGCCAGTACAACAATCATTAAAGGAAATCGAGGCAAAGATCAATAAGATGCTAGAATGGATGCATAAAAAGTGTGGGGAATATATTAATATTATTGGAGATAGATTTTTGACAACCCAAGAAGTAGGACAAAATATCATTAGACAATCAGAAAGAAGGGATGAGGAAAATAAGAGCTCAACTGCCAATCATATGTATGAATGCAACATTTGCTTGTATGATCACCCCATGGGCCAATGCCCAATCTTGTTACATTTATATGAGCATTGGGGAAGCACGTTACACCCAAAGTTTGTACAAAGATACTGTGTTCGATCATAGTGGCAACAATCCCAGTCATGAGGGAAGCCATCCCTAAACTGGGGACACCCTTCGTATCATCCAAATCCAAATGCTTATCTAGTTCAACATCCTATTTTCTTGACTGGGTCAACATACTCTATCTCCCTACATTATTATTCTCCTCAGTACTATCATCCCATGTCCTCAACACAACCACCTCCTTTTGTACCTCACACATCTTTTAAATTTCAACATTCTCATCCTTTCCCTCCTTCTACATCGCCACCAATTGTTCCTGAAGTGTCTGCACCACAACAACAACCCACGAATGTTACTTGTGCTATTATTGCCAACAGCAGTGAGAAACCTCCTCAACATCGAAGGCATCCCTTCTTTAGACATGACCGTAGGCAAGGACAGGCCACTGCATTCTCCAACTCAGCACAAGTCCAACACTGTGGTGCATCCTTCTCCTCGAACCCAACACCTTGTGTCACCTCATCAGGGCCATCAGTTAACACTCCAACAACCATACAGCCTAATGAATACAACCATGGAGGACGACATCCTGATCCTTGCATACCATCTTATGGTCTCAAGTATCATAGTGGGTCAACTCTCTACCTGGGAACCACATCTTATAAATTGCCCCACTATGATTACTATAATCAGGTGTGTGAACCCCAATGGGGTAAGTATGACCAAGTTTCGATATTTCCAACATGCAAGGATCCTCATCTTTCATTTATTAATCCTCGCCATGCTCAACCGTTTAGTTATGGGGGATATCCCCCATTCTAATAACAAGCAGGATTAATAAATATTTTTCATTTTCTTTAATTTTACAATTTTTTGTTTTCCAATTTTTCATTTTTTAATTTCTTATTTTATCTTTTTGTATTTTTGTCTTTTTATCTTTTTATAAGTAATATCATCTATGAATAAAAGACTCATGTGGCTCGTTGTTTGAGGTGTATTCTATGTTGTCGAGTCTCGAGTGATCAATTATTTGGACAATGAGCCCATTACACCCACTCATCCATTCTACAAATAAGAGCTTCTGTTCAAGGGTACAATGATATTCTTAACATTCTTAAAACTTAAAATTAATTTTTTGTTCATTGTACCTAGAATGAAGAAGGATGGACCAAGAGGGAATGATTAGGATGTGACATCAAGGGGACTTATAGATTCTCTTTGGTGACGTTTGTGAGAGTTATCACGCAACGTGGTTGTACTAAGATCCTTGTAGATCTAACGCAAAATGGGAGTAAGAGTAATCAAAAGGCACTAAAAAATCCAATGCTGTTCTAGTGGGTCCCACTTGAAAGACATGCATCCATGCCTAAGGGTTGGTGGCTTCTCTATATTTAGCATTCAATTCAAAAGAAAAAAGAAAAAAAAAGTGCCATAAAGCAAAAATCACTCCTCCCTTGAACAAAATGCCAAGTGATCGTACACCATGTTGTTATGGCACTCTCATAGTCGCTCATCATGAGATGAAACAATGCGGTGTCATTGATCAGAGGAATGGCCTTGGTCCTAATCTTGGAACGATGGGTTAATGACACATTAATCATGCTTTACACGTAGGATTCATTATGCCCTGGGTTAGTTACCTCATATCCCAATCTCTACAATCCCTTTTATAGTTCGTCTCATCTCGCTATTCATGTAATTGTAGCTCATGTCTTGTGTAGCATAGAATTCTTACCTCATTCCCGTGATACTTACATGTGTGTGTTTTGTGGAACCAGTGTGGATTACATTTAACCCTTCTAGTGCCTACGGACATTTTTAAGTGTGGTTAGACAAGCACATTATAGGTTGGAACCTGCTTTGGGGAGGACCCACTTGCATAATTTTTGTAATTTGCACTCATAACGCATCTTCTACACATCATCTATTTCCCTTAGCGTATTGTCAATGATATTCTTTCCCTTATTACTGTCCCTTCGATTCAAACGTTCCTATGAACCATCACATAGCCTTTTTCTCCCCCTTACCATCTAAGGTCCTTATGGATAAATTCCACACCATCATGATTTTCGTGCCTTCAAAACTAGTTGAATTACCTTGGAACCCTTTAACACTTGTCCAGATGTCCTTAGTTTACATCGTTTAATTTCAGAAAAATATTAAAAATTCGGTACATTCTATAAAGTACCCTAGCTTACGCGATATCGCATCCCAAAAATATATATATATGCGACCCTCCTGTGCTAATCAACATCATTTGCAACTATTCACGCGGGGGAAGTTTTTCAAATTTCTCTCTATGACTCGCGATTGTGCATCCCTTGCTTTCATATCCATAACTCGCTTGTTGGTACTCCGATTTTCATTTTGTTTGAACCTACTTGAACCTAGAGTGTTCAGCTTAGTCGTGGTGGAGGGGCACATGCTGAATGGCACATAAATGTTTTGAAATTCTTCATCGCCCGAAGGACATTATTAAGGGTAATTAGTTATAAAATTGATGAGATGCGACATGCACTGGGCCGCGATATCGCGTACGCGATATCGCGTCCTGCCGTCATATCTATAAATAAGAGGCGACACTTCCTTCATTTCCCAATCCCAGTTTTAGTGTAGCGAAGCTCTGGCAGTTTGATCCCTCCAGAGTTAGAATTTTCCCATGTCTGCCCGCAGTGTGGTGAATGTGATTGTACGGTGTCTTTATTCGAGTGTGCCGTACTTGGACACGCACATGACCGGCAATAAAGATCGAGATTACTTCATCATTGCAGCATTCACTTAGTTTATTTATTTGTTATTTATTTAATGTTATTTATTGCTTTCATAGCGCGGTGTGAGTACGACTTAACTACGAGCATCTACGGGTGTGTACGGCTAGTTAAGGAATCGGTTACTCATCGCGATTAGTTTCTCACCCTTAAACTCCTAGAAGCGGAACGAGTACGACTTGATTACGAGCATTTAAGTGTGACTGCTTGGTAGCCCAGTGGTGTAGCTAGGGGGATCTACGCTTGGTAACCCAGTGGCGTATTTGGGGTCTGCGCTTGGTAATCCCAGTGGCGTACCTAGGCCTATGCTTGGTAGTCCCAGTGGCAGTCGTGCACGAAGTCCAAGATGTGTACGGTTGATCAAGGAATCGGTTGCTCGTCGCACTTAGGCTAGATTAGATTTTCTTACCCTTTTCCTCTTAGCTTAGATTAGTTAATATTATTTTCCACTGCCATCAGGAGTAGCATTAGAATTAGAACACATCATACACCTCATCTAGACTAAACCATACGTGACATATGCAAAACTAGTCTAGATGGGAAGACAGCGAATTGCGACCTAAGGCTAACTATCTAGGTGCCACAACTAGTCCATCTACGGAGTTCGACCGGATCGCGCGTGCGATGCTCATTTCGTATGGTTGAGTGTAGGGGTACCTCGCCACTCATCAAAAATTAAGGATAAATGCACCAAAAACAATTTCATCTCCTTAGTTATACTAGGAAACTAGATTTGGAAACCACCTAAGCAAAGAGGATTAAATATTATAATCTTTCAGGGACATTTTCTCCTAATAATTAACGTCACATGGAGATAAAAAAAATTCATTAAGGCAAGCAGTAAGGTATAACCTAACTTTGGTAACAACCTTACTAACCATTGATCCCATGTGATTGCAGATGGCCTTGAAATGCAGACAACAGGAAGGTCCTGCTCAAGGTGTGATCAAGCAACCTAGGAGAGGTGAAGGACAAGTTCCTACCGAACAACATGCAGAGTAGGAAGAATAATCATTTAGTATCCATCAATAAGACCCTGGCACTATACAATCAAGGTAGGTGGAAGAAGGAGTTTCTGTAGTGTTTGAACAGGGACAACATCTCACGTTGCCCCAGGATTGTGTTCAGGACATCCATGGAAGGTCCATATTAACTGCAATGATTGTGGAATTAAACTTTGGACCTTTCGCAGAATTTTCTCCAGAGGCCGTTAGGGATCACCTCAAAGGGTCCCCATTATGGCCTACCCTCTCTAAAAGCGGTGCCTGGTACTTAGGGAAAAAGTACCAATTTTGGCACAACAAAGAAGAAGGCACCACAGTTAACATTTGTGGTGTGACTATTGATTTCTTTGTTCAAGCCATTTCGGAAGTATTAAACCTTCCGAATACAGGGCCAAAGGTTGCTCAGAACCAACTGGAAACTTTCAGAACTGAGCAACTTAATAAACTGTTGATAGAGAATAAAAGGGTGGTGGAAGAAAAAGAGAAGGCTAACTGGGATGCCTCTATGGCACAAGCACAAACTTACGTGCATGCAAAGGCACTCAAGGCCTGACAAGAGGAAAAACTCCAGGCCATACTTCAATGCCATCAAATCCCAAGACCTGGAGTGCAAGACAAGGGAAAGACACCCATGGAGGAGCCACCGCCACCAGGAACTACATGAGTTCCACTCAATTTTGTAGTTATAGGATTTTCTTTTGCATTCTTCGTGTTGTGTCTCAATTTTGTTTTAATTCCACATTGCGGCATGAATCCATTCTAGTCAGTCAATAATCCCATACCTATTCACTATGTAATCAATGGAGCTTGTTCTCACTTTAACTTGAGGATGAGTTTTCATTCAATCGTGGGGGTATGATGAGTCATAAATTGTTAGCTATGATATTACACCCATGATATCACATACGCAATATCACGTACGCGATATCACAGCCTAGACGCGATATCACGTATGTGATATCACAACCTGTCTCCTCATCTATAAATAAGAGGCAGGCAGATTTGGTAAAGGAGTTTTTTGGAAGTTTCTTAGTTTTAGTATTAAGGTAGGAACTTTTTGTCAGTTTTTCCTCTCAACCCTTTCTCCCAGTACATGCCCACAGTGTGATGATTGTAATTGTACGACATCCTTATTCGAGTGTGACGCACTTGGACACGCACATGATCGGCAATAAAGATCGAGATTACTTTATTATTGTAGCATCCACTTAGCTTAATTATTTATTTATTATTTTTATTTATTGCTTTCTTAGTTAATATCTCTCTAACCTTATCTCCTAGTAACGTGGACTGAGTACGACTTAATCATGAGCATTTAAGTGTGACTACTTGGTAACCCAATAGCGTACTTAGGCCATGCGCTTGGTAATCTCAATGGTAGTTGTGCACGAGGTCCAAGATGTGTACGGATGATTAAGGAATGGATGCTCATCGCACTTAGGCTAGTTTAGATTCTCTCTCATCCTCTCTCCTAGCTTAGTTGATATTATTTCCCATCATACCCAGGAGTAGCATTAGTGTAGGAACACATCATACACCTCACTCTGGACTAAACCATACGTGACAAAGCTAATACTAGTCTAGGTGGGAAGACAGTGAATTGCGATCTACGAGTAATTGTCTAGATACCACAACTAGTCCGTCTGCGGAGTTCGATCGGATTGTGCGTGAAGTGCTCATATTCGTATGGTTGAGTGTAGGGGTACCTCGCCACTCATCAAAAGTTGAAAGACTAAGATGCCATAAAATGTTTATATTATGCAATAGTCACCAAATTAAGGATGAACAACATACAAAATTGGTTTCTTGTCTTTTCTCCATTTTGTACTTTTTCCTTCTCTATTTAGCCTTATCCCAAGTTAGCTAATTGCCAACTATCACTTGGTTTTTCTTCAATTTGGCATGTTGTTACAAGAGATGGGTAGAGTTTAGAACCCAACTTATTTTTTATTTAATTTTTTGTTAAAATCCAAAACATCTTTAGCTATATATACCCTGTAGACATATAGCATGGGGGTGTTGAAACCTGAAATAAGTAAAACATAGATACACCTTAAGATTTATAGAAGGCTATAACTCATTGTTTCCAAGTAGAATCTAACCTATGATATGGGGTTACTAGGCCAAGACCTATACAACTAGGTTAACACCTCATTGTTTTCCTTAGATATATAGTGTGAAGCATTTTTGACTATCTATATCCTCAAAGAAGGGAGCCTCAAGCTTGACTTGAATTGGCAAACTTTTTCCTTCATAGTGTGTAAGATAACTTTGGCCAAGAGGCTGACTACCAATTATATATTGATAACACTAAATAATTTTCCACCCATAATGCTAAGGGAAGCCTATTCTTGATGTTAAATAATATTATATCATAATACTCCAAAGCCTATAACCAACATTAAATAATATGCCATCCATAATGCCAATATATTTGCTCCAAGTAAATCTGCAATTTCTATGTGTTATGTCTTTGTATTGCAATGCACAAGGAATGAAATTCAAAATGACAAGGGGAGCATGCATGGGAAACAACAAGCCATGAGAATTTAAAAAAATATTTTATAGTACAATATTTATTACCAAACTTGGAATTAGTTCTCCTTCTCATCCTGCAATCATAGTGATCTAACCAAAATTGTTATGGAATATAGTAGATGAACTAAAATTCAATTCAACTTTTGCAAAATTCTCTTGGCCAAATTATAGATATATATTCTAAATATATAACTAAGCTACTGAGACAGCCACATGAGATACCTCTTAGAAATTTAATCAAATTAGAACTTAATAACTTAACACTGCCCTTTAAAGTAGAATCCATAACTTAGATCTTCCAAATCAAGAGTATTACCACTTGGTTAACAACTCATTGTTAGAGCTACCTCTCATTGTGGGTTGGAATAGAGCTACCTCTCATTTGCTATTTGTACTTTAAAACATACAACCAATACCATACTTTCATGCAACTTAGGCATAGGTCAAAATATGTCAAGTGTATCTCAGACTAGCAACCTTTTCCCTACATAACCAATTAAACTAACTCTCATTTGCTTTCTAATTCAAGTTACCATTAACAAAAAGGAAAAATAGCAAAAGTCAAAGCATGTTTATATTGGGTGTTTCAAGTTTAACCCACCCCTAGGCCTACATAAGGGACACTAAGAAGAGTTACACCATATCACCGTTTTAGTGGTTCACGATACATTCAGTTGTGTAGCATCATCACAAGTATTGTTCGCTTGGTTAGCGTTCTAAGAGGTTTAAGTGAATTCTCTGCGTTAGCATGCGGCTGTAGTGCCAAATTGGAATATGGCTGTTTATGCTCTGTACTCTGTAACAAGGCTAACCCCTTGTTGGTGATATGGCTATCTTTTGTCTCATATTTTTCATTGTTGCCCATTATTGCCACGGTTCCTTTTTTAAGCATTCCTTGGTTTTACAAGTGCTCCATCCTGGCCACGCCTCGTTTATGGAAAGGGTAAGGAAAAATAAACGAAAAGTGTAAAATTACATTTAGCTGTGAAGTTATCCCAAAAAGAGACGGTAACATGAGTAGGGTAATTACAATTAAATGAATTAACAGAGCATAGTTGCTGCTCAATGACCACGTTTGCCTTTGCTTAAGTATGTGATCTATTTTATAAAATGAAGCAGCATTCCATTAAACACGTGTAAAACTCGTTAGTTTGGAGATGTTAGAATGGTTTGATCGATTTGGGCTTTAGCTCTCGATGCGGTGAAAGCTGCGTTCAAGGATGTTCATGAATCCGCATGCAGTTGTAGCCGTGTAAGCAACGAACTACTATTTATGCTTAACAAAACGCATGCAATCAAACTTAAATATTATTCAAAATCAGTGAATTTTTTTTGATGTTGTTAAGTTGAACTGTCCCATGACTGGAGTGTGTTCCTTTCGTCAAGTTTCAGATCGCTTACAGTTGTTAGAGAATCCAAGGGAATCTTTGCTGGTTAGTGATTATGGTTGTTGTTGCAACAGAAATAAACGAATAAATTTGTGGTCCTGGGAATGTCCTTTCTCGGAAGAATCTGGACTCACGGTTGCCTGGGTAGAAGGAATGTCTCCTATTTTAATTTAGAAGGAATGTCTCCTATTTTAATTTAGAAGGAATGTCTACTATTTTTCTTTACTGCAAACGGAGTTGATTAAATCCTCCGCGATCTCCTCTTCCGTGTCTCTGTCTGCTCACTTTTTAATGGCCGGGCGATGGTGGGAGGGATAACATGATTAATTAGATTTTTTATTGAGGAAATCTTTTGACTTCCGTCATAATCTTGTGGTTATGTTGTCCTACGGTAGAAGTTCTGAGTTCAAACCTTTTATTCTGTTCTAGAGCTTTCATTTTCTTCATTTTTAATAAAACATATACATAAATACAATATTACATATTAGAGCTTTCATTTTTTTTTCTTTGGCCGTTCCTGCATATTAGAGCTTTCATTTCTTGTTTTTTTAGCCCGTCTTGCATATTAGACCTTTATTCTTTTTTTGGCCCTATTGTAAAAACAGTACCACCAAGCTTTTCTAAATTTTTTTTTCATTAAGGTTGCAGCTATAGATAACAGAATACACTTTTTTTTATGGGTGCCAGGGCTATAGCTGTAAATCACTGAATACAAACATTTCTTTTACCTGGGTTAGATCTCAACTTTAAAGATTAAAGAGAAAAGGCTCACAAAAATTTATCTATTTAATATAAGTAGGATTCTTGACGGGTCATGTCATAGTTAATTAATTACATTATTGAGCGGACAGGGATAGATTACAAGGGCATGGGCATGGGCAGCAGTGGAGAGATCTCAGGCCAAATAAACTGCTCTCAATAATAAATGGTATGGCACCAAATAAATCTAATAAAAATTTATGTAATTTGTTTAGCCCTCCTGTATCGAAATTTGAAACCATACTTAAATTGTATTTAATGTAGAATGAGAATTCTATCGCTCAGCGTTTAACTTAGACTTTACGGCTTCAAAAACAGGCAATTTATCATTTCTTACAATGAAATGATGGCCACTGTGATGGAAATACAGTCCTTAAAAAGTGGAAAGGAAGCTATCGTCCACGCAACGTTGGCCTCTGAAACATAATATTTATGTAAAAATTTTGGTCTTTCACAGTGCTTATGCTTCCTTAAAAGATAAAGTGCACTGTAGTTCGATGGATTCTGCAAGTATTCGCATTGTACGCCACGCGGCTTCTTCAGAGAACATACACGATCAGGAAATAAAACCAGGAAAGGGAAATTCAACATTTAAACGTTTCATGCAACGTCAATTTCGATTACTGCTTCAGCGTGTTGCTGTTGTTAATTCAAAATTTTAAAGTTAGGCAGAAGCATTGCGTCTTTTTCTGTGTGCCTGGATCCCCTACAGCCTTCAGACTTACTGACCCACTAGCCCTCTCGCATCCTGGCTTCCGCAAACATTTGTTATTTGTTGGCATTTCATGTGACCGTGAACACTTTTTTTTTCACCCTTGCGAAAACATGGGTTATATACTTTTACTCGCGTCATGGCCTGCCAGCATAGGAACTCATTCTAATCTCCTACGTAACAGAGAGATATTCATCCGTTGTTTCCAAATTAACCTCTTAAAAGAGACTATCCATTAGTGGATGACACGAACAGGAAGAACGCTAAGAGGAAATAAATACGATGCTTTTAAACTGTCAAAACAAAAAGTTGAAGCATCCACGAAGGAAACCTTTACACATTACTCGGGTTCCATGGTTAAAAATACTATTCAAAACTCTAGCCTTGTCTTGAAAAGTGAGTGGGAAGAACTCTTGCAACTCATATTGCTCATCTTAAAAAGTAGGCCCGTATTTTATGTTTAATCCAATATTTTAGAATTATTTGTTTTATTATTTATTATTTATTTAACTTTTATTACTTTACAAAAAAATTATTTAAATTGGTGATTCTTTGCAATATCATGCTTCAATGGAATAGTAATGAACTAATAAGCTCCAACTTCATTTTGCACTTCTTGTGTGGTTTCATGCCTTATACATTTTTTGAGAGATCAAATTGCCTCGAAATATAAGCCTATTAGAGGTTTATGTGGTGAATTTCTAGCAATGTGCAAGTAAATTAGAGGGCTGATTTGTTTTTTTCTTGGGAAGAATACTTACTTTTATCTAATCACTGGTTGCATCAGTAAGCATGATGATTCACACATTAGAATTTTGGTTTCAAGGTTGCATGGCTTCATTTGAAATGTTGGATGATGTTAAAGTTGGAGTGGGATTCACAATGAGCCACTGATGCTTGTATTTGTTGAGATAGATTAATAGGTTTACTAGCCTCTCCCATAGTGATGAATTATGATTCATCAGGCCACGATATCGGATCCCTGATATCGGATGCACAATATCGTGGTTCATGTGTGGGCCTATAAATACACATGTAGGCACACGGGAAGAGTTAGTTTTTCAATAGTTAGGAAGTTAGTATTAAAGTAGGAATTTTTTATCAATTTTTCCTTTCAACCCTCTCTCCTAGTGCATGCCTGTAGTGTGATGGTTGTAATTGTACGACACCTTTATTCGAGTGTGATGTACTTGGACATGCACATGACTGGAAATAAAGATCGAGATTACTTCATCATTGCAGCATTCACTTAGTTTAATTATTTAATTGTTATTGTTATTTATTGCTTTCATAGTTAATATCTCTTCATCCTAAACTCCTTAAACGCGGAATGAGTACGACTTAATCACGAGCATTTAAGTGTGACTACTTAGTAACCCAGTAGCGTACCTAGGATTTGTGCTTGGTAATCCGAGTGGTAGTCATGCACAAGGTCCAAGATGTGTACAGATGATTAAGGAATGGATGCTCATCGCACTTAGGCTAGTTTAGATTCTCTCCCCTTATTTCCTCTTAGCATAACTCTCTCTCTCTCTTCCTCCTAGCTTAGCTTAATTAAAGATATTTTCCATCGCCTCCAAGAGTAGCACTAGTTTAGGAACACATCATACACCTCACTCTAGACTAAACCATACGTGAAAAAGCATATACTAGTCCAGGTGGGAAGACAACGAACTATGATTAACGAGTAACTATCTAGATACCACAAGTAGCCTGTCTGCGGAGTTTGACCAGATCGTGCGTTAAATGCTCATATTCGTATGGTTGAGTGTAGGGGTACCTAACCACTCATCATTGGCACCGTTGTTGGGGACGATGCTAGTTATTTAGATTAGTTACATCATACAAGATTGTTGTAACAAAGTATTAATGATATATCTTTCAGAAAAAAATATAATAAATAATAATAATAATTGCAATTAAATCACACACAAATTCACAACCATGTCTCTCTCACAAGACTCTAACAACGCAACAACTTGTGAGGCAATTCATTGGAGAACCAACGAATTATATGATGAAGAAGATGAAGTTTGGAGTACCTAATCTGATGTAGGGGTTTCCTATAAATATAAATGAAGACAACATCATCCCAACTCATGAATGGATAACATACCTAGTGATGATGAACCCCTACTAGCCACTACAAGCCTAACGCAAATACAAGAGGCTGTTCGAATATCCTGTAGGCATTGTAAGGAAAGTCGTCTACCCAAGCTTGACTTAAACCACTTTCCCAACTTCTCTGGAGGCTATGAATTAGATCCACAACAACATTTATGAGCCTTCTATGATGCCTGTGCATGGAACAACATTGATAATGGATGGCAAAAACTTAAGCTCTTTCCTCTAACACTCGTTGGCCAAGCAAAAGTATGGTATAGGTCATTAAAACCAAAATCAATTTGATGTTGGCCAACAATGGTAGAACTCTTCAACGAAAGATATCAAACTTATGCAAGAGTGTTAGCCTTGAGGAGACAAATCCAAGAGTGGAAACAAGTGCAACATGAACCCTTGGACATGGCCTTAGAGAGATATTATGCATTGTTAAACAATTGCCTAGGCCATGAGTTCTCTGAGGAGAGGCTAATGTACCATATCATAGATGGGCTTCGTAATGAAACAAGGGAGACCCTAGGGATGTATGCACAAGGTTAACTATATGAACTACGAACCCATCAATTCCAAGAGCTTATCAAATGGGTAGCAAAAGAAGAAGAAGAAATGGCTAAATGGGAGAACGTTGAAAAATCTCAACAGGCCCAAAACCTTAAATCAACAAGGGCCCATGATAATGAAGAGGAGAAATCAACTCACCTCAAGGAGGTGGAACCATCTTTGCCAACACTACAATCATTGGATGAAATTGAGGCAAAGATCAATAAGATGATGGAATGGATGCATAAAAAGTGTGGAGAATATGCCAACATTATTGGAGGTAGAGTCATTACGAACCAAGAAGCAGGACAAAATATCCATAGACAATCGGAAAGAAGGGTAGAAGAGAATAAGAGCTCAACTGTCAATCATACATATCAATGCAACATTTTCCTATATGATCACCCTAAGGGCCAATGTCCAATATTGTCACATTTACAAAAGCATTGGGGAAGGGTGTTACACCTAGTGTTCGTACAGAGATACTGTGTTCGATCATAATGACAACAATCCCAGTTGTGGGGGAGGCCACCCTTGAACTGGTTACACCCTTCATACCATCTGAACCTAAGTACTTATCAAGTTCAACATCCTATTTCCCCAACTAGGTCAACATACTCTATCTCACCATATTATTATCATTCTCCTCAATACTATCAACCCATATCCTCTCCAACACAACCACCACCTTGGATGCTTACACTTCTCATCAATTTCAAAATTCTCATCCTTCACCTCCTTCTACATTGCCACCAAGTGCTGCAAAAGGTTTTGCACCACAACATCAACCCATGAACGTTACTTGTGCTTCTACTGACAACAGTAGTGGGGAATCTCCTCAACATCGAAGATGCCCCTTCTTTCAACATGACCATAAGAAGGGACAACACAACTCTGAGCCCACTGCATCCTCTAACTTAGCACAAGTCCAACATTGGGGTGCATCTTCCTCTTCGAACCCAATGCCTCATGTTACCTTATCAGGGCCACCAACCAATACTCCAACAACCATACGACCCAATGAATATAGCCTAGTAGGGAGACATATCGATCCTTGCATACCATCTTATGGTCACAAGTACCATAGTGGGTCAACTCCTTATAAATTAACCACGTCTTATAACTTGCCCCACTATGCCAACTTTAATCTAGTGTGTGAACCCCAATGGGGTAAGTATGACCAAGTCCCAATATTTCCAACATGCAAGGATCCCAACCTTTCATTTATTAATTCTAGCCATGCTCAAAAGTTTAGTTATGGGGGGTATCCCCCATTCTAACAATAGCAAAATTAATAAATAAATGTTTTCCTCTTCTTTAATTTTACAATTTTTTGTTTTCCAGTTTTTCATCTTTCAATTTATTGTTTTGTCTTTCTCCTTTTTGTCTTTTTATCCTTTTACCTTTTTATGAGTAATCTCATCTAGGAATAAAACACTCATGTGAACCGATGGTTGAGGTGTTGTTTTATGCGATCAAGTCTCAAGTGACTCATTATGTGAACAACGAGTCCACAACATCCACCTATCCATGCCATTAATAAGAGGTTCTACCCTGGGTACAATGATATTCCTAATCATTACAAATTAAAGTAAATTTGTGTTCATTATGCCCAGAGTGAAGAATGATGGACCAAGAGGGAATGGTTAAGGTGTGACATCAAGGGGACGTGTGGATTCTATTTGGTGACATTTGTAGGAGTTATCATGCAGCTTGGTTGTACTAAGATCCTTGTAGATCTAATGAAAAATGGGAGTAAGAGTAATCAAAAGGCACTCAACCAAAAGGAAAATAATAATGCTATTCTAGGGGGTTCCACTAGAAAGACAGGCACCCATGCCTGAAGGTAGGTGGCTTCTCTGGATTAACCAATACTTCATCCAAAAAAAAACATGTGTGTTGCAAAGAAAAAATCACTCCTCCCTTGAACGAAATGCCAAGTGATTGTACACCTTATTGTCATGATGCCCTTATGGTTGTCCATCATGGAATGAAACAATGTGATGTCATTGATCGGAGGAATGGACTTGGTCCTGATTTTGGAGTGACGGGAAAATGACACACTAATCATGCCACACACACGAGATTCATTGTTCCCTAGGTCAGTTACCTCATGTCCCAATCTCAGCAATCCCTTCTACGAGTGGCCCCACGCTATTCATGTAATTGTGACTTGTGACTTTGATAGCATGGGATTCATAACTCATCGCGGTGATATCTACATGTGTGTGTTTTGTGAGCTCGGTGTGGATTACATTTAACACTTCTAGTGCCTACGGACATTTCAAGGTGTGGTTACGTAAGGGTACTATAGGTTGGAACCTGCTTTGGGGAGGATCCACTTGTGTAACCCTTGTAATTTGTACTTGTACCACATCTCCCACACATCATCTTATACCCTCTAAGTATTACCAATGTTCTTCTTTTCCTTATCATCCTTCCAGTTCAAACGTTCCTATGAGCTAACACATGTCCTTTTTCCTTCTACTCTTCATGATTTTCATTGACAGATTTTACACCATTATACTCTTTGTGCCTTCAGGACTAGTTTGTATTACCCTGGACCCCTTTACATTGACCTACACATCCTTAGTTTATACCTTGGAATTTCAAAAATTTGTAAATTTTTTAAGTGCCCTATTTTTGATAGGATGTGATATCGGGTCCCCGATATCAGGTCTGATGCGATATCGGGTCCCTGCTAGCAGGTACAAGATGTCATGTCCTTAATATATATATATATATATATATATGGACCCACCACGCATGTCAACATCATTTGCAACTGTTCATGCGGGAGAAGTTTTTCAAATTTTCTTCTATGACTTGTGATTGCGCATCTCTTATTTCGATA
Organism: Gnetum montanum; assembly: GCA_015680685.1. NCBI lineage: Eukaryota > Viridiplantae > Streptophyta > Gnetopsida > Gnetales > Gnetaceae > Gnetum > Gnetum montanum. The sequence goes on from MNCI01006382.1 coordinate 877,328, forward strand.
ACCATAACTTGCTCGCTAGTGCTCTGATTTTCATTCTGTCTGAACCTACTTGAACCTAGAGTGTTTAGTTTAGTCGTGGAGGAGGGGTACATGTTGAATTGCATATAACTTTTTTGAAATTCATCATTGGCCAAAGGAAACTATCAAGGGTAATTAGTTATAAAAATAATAAACATGTGCCAAAAACAATTTCATCTCCTTATCTATACTGGGAATATAAACTCTAAAACCACCTAAACAAAGTGGACCAAATATTAAAATCTTTTGGGGAAATTTCCATAAAAATTCCTAACTTTAAAATCACATGAAATCAAAACAAACTCATTAAGGAAAGAAATAAGGTATAACTTAAATTTGGTAAGAAACCTTACTAATGATTGGCCTCGTGTGATTGCAAATGGTCCCAAAGTGTGAACAACAAGAAGGTCCCTCTCAAGGTGTGTCTAAGCAACCTAGGAGAGCTAAAGGACAGGTTCCTACCAAACAACATGTAGAGTAAGAGGAGCAATCATTTAGTATCCATCAAGAAGGCCCTACCATTGTACAGTTGGGACAGGTAGAAGGAGGAGCTACTACAGCGCCTGAACAGGGACAACACCTCACGTTGCCCTCAGAATGTGTCCAGGCCATCCATGAAAGGTCCATATCAGCTATAGTGAACGTGGAATTGAACTTCAGATGTTTCATAGAATTTGCTCCTGAGGCCGTTAGGGACCACCTCAAAGGATCCCCATTATGGCCTATCCTCTCCAAGAGCGGTGCCTGGTACTTAGGAGAAATGTACCAATTCTGGCACAATAAAGAAGAAGGCACACCAGTTGACATTCTTTGGTGTGTCTATTGATTTTTCTATCAAAGCCATTTTGGAAGTGTTAAACCTTTTGAACACAGGGCCAAAGGTTGCTCATCTGTCCACTTGCTCTACTGTTGATGCATGAAGGGTTTGGTTAGACAGGGCGTACGGTAAGGAAGATAAGGCCTATGAAGAGTTGATGTTGGAAGAGAAGATATACTTTAAAATTGGAACTTATCACATCTTTCCCACAAAAGGATTAAATATAATTTCAACATATGTGGAAAGAGGAAGTGCGATATTGATGGGAAAGGTTGTCTATATTTCATGGAGATCTTAAGGCAGTTTGAACAACATAAGACATGGAAGTTTGTGTTGCCCTTTTCTTGTCTCATCAGGAAGTTGTGCAAGCATGCTGGTATTCGAGGATACACCAATGACATCCACAGAAGAGTCCAAAATGCTTCGTATGCCAAACTATTGAAGCCACCATATGCAAGGAAAAGTGTTGGTAAGATGTTGGAGCTAGAACAAGAGCAAGAACAGATGGTGGGACCCACAACAACTCAACTTGCAGGGCCTAGCCAACTTCCAAGCATGGGACCCAGTTAAAAATAAGAAGCAGGGCCCAACATGAGCCAACAAAATCAACCACCACCATAGTTGCAGGATTACCGACCGTCGATGAGCCATCTCAGGGCCATCGCTGAGACAGTCAGTTGGGGAAGTCGTGATGATGCAAATCTCTTTCATGTCATCAATAATACTGTATGACCCACTATCTCTATAGATTGTGCATGGGGTGAGGTGTCCATTTAGATAGGAGGAGGGGAGACTTATTGGTCATAACAAATTTTAGGGAACACTACATCCTTTCAGGTGCAATTGGAGATTGGTGAAGGGGCCACAGTCGTGGTCATGCAGAACCAAGATGTAGCGGGAGCTGCAAAGGTGGTCATAGAGCACATCAAGTTATCCCTTAATGTCCCTATTGTGCCATCAACAAATTTCACAGGAGCACAAGATGCTCAAACTCTGGCTGGTCCCTCAATGACTCCTGTAGAACATGAGGATGTGCTTGATTGATTGCTGCAAATAGGACAGGTGATGACGTTCTTGTTTGACATCCCACAGGATGTTACAGCAGCACAATCATACCTCATCTCAACCAAAGGAAAGCTGGTCATGATAGAGATAAGGGCCAAGCACGTAGAAGAGAAAGTGACAAGATTGCAAAAAATGCTTGTAACCCTACAAGCCGCACAACAGGATCCCTCTTTATTCATTCTCGTAGATCAGCTAGACACCTTTAGGACTAAGCAACTCAACAAATTGTTGGCAGAAAATAAAAGGGTGGTGGAAGAAAAAGAGAAGGCCGACTGGGATGCCTCCAAGGCACAAGTGTAAACTTACACACACAGCAAGGCACCCAAGGCCTTACAAGAAGAAAATAAATTGCTTGTTGTTGACAATCTTTAGTTGACCTCTATGGAGAAATAAAAGAACTTTATCAAAGAGAATTTTCAACGATTGCAAGAACAGTTGATCAGGGTCAACCAGGACATGAATCATTTGGCCAAAGAAAATCGAACCCTTTTGATGGAGGAGGTACACGCCATCTATCAAAAGATGGCCATCAAAATAAATGCGTGGCAGAATAAGGCCAAGAAGCATGAAAAGTTAAAAGAACACTTCCAAGACTAGGTGGGAATGTACAAGCAAATCATCAAGAAGGAGATCCATATGGGCAAGGCCCACATCAATGCTTTCAATGCTCAACACACTAATTGGTGGACCATATTAGATACATATGCATTTGCCCACCAGGTGGAACTTAAAAGCCAGGACTTGTAGATTTAAGATCTCACAGAGTACATGGAGTTGGAAAATCTATGGTATTCCAATCTAGCCATGTTGATAGTAGGGTGCCTGAGGATAGAGCTTGAGAGGCAGGTAGCTACCACCTATGCCAAGTATGAAGCAGAATTTGTAGAACACAAGAAAACATTGCAAAATTTGGAAGTCGCAAATTCTAAATTGGAGGTGGTTAAAGTAAGTTACCAAGGACAAAAATATGTCGCAATGGACTTGGCTCAATGGCTTATGGATTTTTAGAAGTACAGGGACAAAGCCAGAGCCTACGAGGAGGAACGACGGTTGTTTGTGACCTGGTACATCAAAGCAAACAAAATGTTTCTGCAACTACCATGCCCATGGGAGGTGCTGACTCCACCAAAAATTGGTGCATCAACATGGATGGCACAGGATCCTCGAATAGAAGAGGAAAAGCTCTGGGCACCACTTCAATGTCATCAAATCCAAAAACCTGGAGCACAAGACAAGGGGAAGCAACCCATGGAGGAGCCACCACCACTTGGAACCATATGAGTTCCACAAAATTTTGTAATTTTGTGATTTTGCATTTTTGTGTTGTGTCCCAATTTTGTTCTATTGAGTTCTCCACTATGGCATGAATAGATTCTCTATCAGTTAATAATCCCATACCTATCCACTATGTAATCAATGGGGCTTGTTCTCATTTTGACTCGAGGACAAGTTTTCATTCAGTTGTGGGGGTATGATGAATCATGATTCATCAGGTCATGATATCGGATCCATGATATCGAGTACGTGATATTGCAGCCCAATAATGATATCGGATACACGATATCATGGTTCCTATGTGGGCATATAAATACACATGTAGGCACATGGGAAGAGTTAGTCGTTCAATAGCTAGGAAGTTAGTATTAGAGTAGGATCTTTTTGTCAGTTTTTCCTCTCAACCCTCTCTCCCAATGCATGGCAACAGTGTGATGGTTGTAATTGTATGGCATCTTTATTTGAGTGTGATGTACTTGGACACACACATGATCGAAAATAAAGATCAAGATTACTTCATCATTGCAGCATTCACTTAGTTTTATTATTCAATTGTTATTGTTATTTATTATTTTCATGGTTAATATCTCTTCACCCTAAACTCCTTAAATGCGGAATGAGTACGACTTAATCACAAGCATTTAAGTGTGACTACTTGGTAACCCAGTAGCGTACCTAGGATCTATGCTTGGTAATCCCAGTGGTAGTCGTGCACGAGGTCCAAGATGTGTATGGATGATTAAGGAACGGATGCTCATTGCACTTAGGCTAGTTTAGATTCTCCTCCCCTATTTCCTCTTAGCATAACTCTCTCCCCCTTTTCCTCCTAGCTTAGCTTAATTAAAGATATTTTCCATCGCCTCCAAGAGTAGCACTAGTTTAGGAACACATCATACACCTCACTCTGGACTAAACCATACATGACAAAATGTATACTAGTCCAGGTGGGAAGACAACGAACTGTGATCAACAAGTAACTATCTAGATACCACAACTAGCCCATCTACGGAGTTTGACCGAATCATGTGTGAAATGCTCATATTCATATGGTTGAGTGTAGGGGTACCTAACCACTCATTACATAGGCATGGAAACCTTCCTAAAGATGGGACAATTTCGAGACTTGCACTTAGAGCCACTAGAACTATGAGCTGTATGCATGTTAATAAGTCTTGTTGCATTCTTTTGTTATAGCTATGGTGGTATCTTACCCTACATTAGTGAAAGTGGTGTTGGAGAAAGACATTTGAATATTGAAGATGCATCAACGAGAAGTGTAACACCCTTGTTGATGTCACAACTTGAAAATATGCAGAGGTTTAGTTATTTAATTTAATGCATGTGATTAATTCTTTAATGTTGTCAGATACGTTTCAATAGATTAGCTCTAATTTCCTTAGTAAAATCATAAAATTATATTACTATCATTACTATTATTACTATTGTTGTTGTTGTTGTTGTTAGTTTTCTACAAAAGCAAATACAATTTGCTTGTTAGCGTATTTTGTTAAAGTTTTGTATCCTTTATTTTACTACTATTGGAGCTTAGTCATAAATCTACTATGTATTTTATGATTAAATGTTGAAATCCAATTACCCCTTAAAGTTTTTTTTATGTTAATTATCGTGCTTTTACAAGTATTTGGTTATGCATATTATATTCTTTATGTAGATTCAGTTATGTACATTTATATTTTATTATGTACATGTGATTACATAATACTCTATTATAAAGCAATTTTGAACCTTGACCCTACCTAGATCATTTCTCTTGCTACTTTTTTTTTATCATTTAACTAGAATTTGGAGCTCATTTTAATTATAATTAAATATTGCAAAAATTAGTTTTGTTAAGGAAGTATTTTAGGATGATGTCTTGCCTAGAATTTGACCTTACCAATATATCTAAGACATTACAGAACATTAGTTTTGACCCTTGGTTCACTAGAATCAGAGTTACAGTTTTCAAGATATTGCATTTTTAGTTCACTAAAAATATTGTAAAAGTTTCGATAATTGAACTAGGCAACTATGATTGGTGAATCTTAGAAGTATTTTTCATAGAGACAACTAGGTAAAGCATTTGAAAAGGATTGCGTAAGTTGAAATGAAATTTGATTTGGAGTCTATATATGACTATTATGAGTGTTTGAGCATCAAGAGTATTAGGTAAGAAGAAAATATGAGAAACAAACTTATAAAATGAAAATGTTAAAAATAGAATAAAAGTAAAAAAGTGATTTTTTAAAAAAAGTAAAGGTGGCTAAAATAAATCATGTGAAAATGGAAAAGTTTTATATGAAAAGGAAAAAAAACATAAAATATAACTTATACATATTATTTTATATGCATCACTATTGCATGAGGTTTTTTGTTTTTGAAATAAAACCTGTATTTCTATCACATTTGTTTTCATTTGATTCCTATCTTCTCTTCTTTGTTTTCAAGCTAATTTATGCTTAGTTTCTTCTATTTGAAGTCTATTTCTTTCATTCCTAAGCATGTACTAAGCCCAAGTGTTGCATTGCATATGATTCTTCCACTTATAAATATATTGTAGTTTTTGACATGTCTTATGTCGAATCATAAAGGGGTTTTTAACATGTTAGTTCAAAGCGAAGTAAAAGGCTAATTTTGGGTATCTTGGGGAAAAGAAAGATAATAAGAAGATTCTGAAAACCTTGCCAACACAAGTAAGACAACTTATTTTATTTTCCTTTTCATGTTACTCTCTTATTTTTTTGTGGATTTTGTAACCATTTTTTTTCTTTATGGTTTTTTGGTATTTCTCTAGGATTTTAATTATTATTCCAAGATTTTGCCAAAATTCTATCACTTTGAGCTTATTTTTATATGAAAATTGATATTTTAATTTTGTTTAGATGATTTTATGTTCTTTTGGTGAATTCTTGGAATTGTGAAAATTTTGTCCAACTTTCTTCTCAAATATCTTATGATTATTTTAAATTAACTTATGATATAAACATGATTTTGCAAGATTTTTGTAGAATTTTGGCTATTCTCAAAATCTTTGGGGTTTTTAGAATAAAATAATGATATTTATGAAACTATTTTGCTTGGTAGTGAGAGCTGCAAATCTTTTAGATGCCCCCATTTACATGCATGCAGTAGTAGAGTGTTATTTAGTGGAACTCACCCCATGGGAAAAAGGGTTTAGATGGATTTCTTAGCTTGGATTTTGATTTGTAAAATCATGTGAGGATGGGAAACTAGTTGAGATGATGGCACTCATCAATTAAGTCTAGTGGTGTACGGTGAGGCATAGTCAAGATCTATCCTTCCAATGATATGTGTTCCTTGACCATTAAGGATGTTAATAGTGAGGCTATTGTAAAGACTCGACCATGAGTGACTCATTTTGGATCATGAGAATAATCCAATGATAATAGTGAGGTTATTTCAAGACCTGTTGATATGTCCCTTTGGTAGTGAGGATAACCAATAGCTAGCCTTTAGAGATGCTTGGATAAAAATATATATTCTTTGGATTTTTAAAATTTATTTGGGTTTTTCTTTTTTGGAAAATTTTTGGCATTTGTAAACTTGAAACATTTTGAATATTTAGTTGGAAACCTTTGTCTAGCCTGTGTCCTAAGACTTTTGGTCTAGAATCTTTATGCTTCATGAAGAGGAAATTAAAATAACCTTTCTTGTTTGAAGGGCTTTGACTCCTTTTGCATTTTGATGCAAAGAGCCTAGAGTAGTTATGGAAACAATGGAAGAGGGACATGCCATGAAAGGTAGATTAATTTTGTACAAGATAGACCCTCTAGACTTGAAAAATAATTTATGTATAGTTTGTATTTTGGAAAATAGAAACCTTGTATACATTTTAAACACTTGAACCATGTACTAATTTTTGTAAACAAATAATAAAGTATGATAGATATGCAATTGACATCTAAGTCATTTGAATCATGACATTACAAGGATCATTTTTCATTTTAGCACATGCCATATGTTCTGGAAAAAGTAATATTATTTTATTATATATTAATATTCTATTATTTAATATTTTGAATTTTATGATTTAATTTGGCAAAATTCAAACATAAATATCTTTATTTCTAGATGTTTGATTGAGGTGAAATAAGTACTACTGGAATTGTTATTTGCATATTATTTTATGATGCATCTAATGAAATTTTTTTGCATCTACATTTTTTGTGGATATTTAGATATCTAATTTTCTTTATATAAATTTTATTTAATTATGAATGTGATTAATAGGAAATTTTACTATGTTTTATTGCTCTACTATATTTTTTCTTCTAATTAATAAATTTTATCTATTTTACAACTTGTATACTTTTTGGATACTTGAGCCATGTATTAATTTTTGTAAATAAATAATAAAGTATGATAGATATGAAATTGACATATGTGTCATTTGGATTATGACATTGCAAGGATAAATTTTCATTTCAGCACATGCCATATGTTAGAGCAAAAGTAATATTATTTTATTATTTATTAATATTTTATTATTTAATATTTTTAATTTTATTATTTAATTTTTCAAAATTGAAACATAAATATCTTTATTTCTAGATGTTTGATTAAGGTGAGACAAGTATCCTTGGAATTTTTATTTTGCATACTATTTTATGATGCAACTAATGAAATTTTTTGAGATCTACATTTTTTGTAGCTATTTAGATATCTAATTTTTGAATATAAATTTTATTTAATTATGAATGTGATTAATAGGAAATCTAAATACATTGTATTGATCTACTATATTTTTTCTTCTAATTAATAAATTTTATCTATTTTATAACTTCCCTTTAAATTACTAAATCAAGGTTAAATCTAGATCCTTGTGTTTTTGTAGCATCTCTATTGGTTATTTATAGGATTTTATAGATAATTAATAGGGGTTTTACAAAAAGTATAGAAAGATGATTCAGTGTGTGATGTTATAGATCTATGGTATTCTAATGTTTAATAGCAGTGAGAGCATGCATTAATGAAGGCGTCACTGAGAAAAATTGATTATTGGACATAATACCCAGGATCAAGTTGTCTGTAAGGGTACTACTACCTTGGAGGTGGTACCCCCTATGACTATGGGTTTTGCTATTAATGATGATAGTATTCTTAAGATTGATGAGGATCCTTACTTAAATAGTATTGTTGGTTGTAGGATTACATATAATTGCTTGGTGGGTAAGGTAATCTTTTTAGCATCTCCTTCTTAATGAACTTTAGGTTCAAAGCATATGCTCCTAATTCTTGAAGATGTGTCATAATGGGACAACATGCCTTGAGGGATGTTCATATTGATACAAGTTACACCTATCATCTTCACCTAAGTTTGAATTAGCAACCTCTTTTACTGTTGAATATTGTATAGTGTAGAAATTGTTTTCTTCTCCTTTGAATAATTTTTTTTAAAAAAGGTTATTTTGGTTAACAACCTTTTTAATTATTAAAATATTTTTTTGTCATGTAACGGTTTTTTAAAAAATAATTTTTCTTCTAGTATTAGTGGTTAATTATGATGATTTAAACTTAGTAATGTTGAGTTTAACTCCTAGTTGAATTTGTTTTTCCTTTCCTTATAGAAGTAGTTAGAAGAGCTACCTTAGTGTGCTAAGAGCCTCTTGTAATGATTTTTTTAAAAAAAATGGAAGAAGTTAATAGTTTTCATATTTTTCAAGTTTTAATTTTTCATAATGCATTTCCCAATGATTTTATTTTCATAAATTCTCAACTTTTGAGTTATTTCATAGTACATTTCATGCAACATCACAAGATTTTCACAATATTATAAATATTTCTTAATTTTAACCCTAAAGCTTTTATTCCTCCTCATCCTATCCATTGCACTCATTCTAACAATTGGTATCAAAGCTTTTAATCCATTTTAATGGCCACCAAACAAATCAAATACATTCCAAAATGTTCTATTATTTTTAATGGCTCTTAAGATTTTACTTATTGGTCATATGTTGAGCTTGGTTTTGTTGTGCATCTAGATCGGATGACAAAAGAGTAAAGAAACAAGCTCAGAAGAGATAGGAAGATTGATTCATGTGTAAAAATGATTATTTTTACCTGTGTTCTGGAGACAATTGGAGTTAGAATCATTACTAAAGACACATCCAAGGCTTGTTGTGACATCTTGCAAAAAGAGTATAGAGGTAATGAGATAAACAACAAGTTGAAAAAAGTGAAATATAGGACTAAGTTTGATAATTTGAGGATTACAAGAGAAGAGTCTCTCTCTCATTTTCTTGATAGGCTTCACATTATTTTGAGATATGTGGATGAGTATAATTGCAACCTTACAATGCAATAGAAGGAAAATAAGGTGATGCAAGTTCTTTACAATTATTATAGATTCTCCACCTCCATTTAAACTATTATTCAAACAAAAGAACTCTCCATCTAGACAATTGATGAGTTGATTGCAAGTTTGAAGGATTTATAAGAATTAAATATTTCAGCTCCAAATGAGAATGCTTATGTTGCAACTCCAGGCCCTTCAAGAGGTGGAAGATTCACTGGAAGAAGAAGAGAGAAAGGTAGATTTAATTATTCAAGAGAAGAAATGTAATCCAATAACACAAGGCCTCAAAATTTTAGAGGAGGATTTTATCCAAGAGGTAGAGATTTTCAGAATTTTTCCAAAGGAAGAGGGGGTCCTAGCGGTGGTAGGATAAATTTCCAATCAAAAGGAGATTAAGATGCATCATATTCATTGGTTCCATGGTGTACCTTTTGTGACAAGAGAGGCCATTATGAAGAAAGATGTTGGTAGAAGATTGGTATTTAAAATCTCATCATTCAAGATACTCAAAAAGGAGAAAATATTGCATCACAAGATAGAGGAAACAAGATATAGACTATCAAGATAACTCACATTTTGCAACATTCACTAGGTCTAAAAATATCACTTCAAGTACATGGATCCTTAATAATGGTTGTTCAAACCACATGACTCCTTGCAAAGAAGCTTTTATTGAGTATAAGCCCAATGCAATTTGGACATAATCAAAGTTGGTGATGGTGAGTAGATCCACATCGAAGGAATTGGAAAAGTCCTTATTACTCTCAAAGATGAAAATCAAGTACATGTCCATGATGTTTTCTCTTTTCCAAATTATCTAATTCTTTACTTTTAGTTGGTTCGATGATGAAAAGAAGAAATAAGGTTGTTTTCGAAGATGACATTTGTACAATTTTAGACTCAAGGAGGATCATATTCAAGCTTCCAAGAATCAAAAATCAAATTTATTATCTTGAAGCCACTTTTGTATGGAATCATGTTAATGAGAAATTTGCATTTACAACCAAGATTGAAGAGGCAAGATTGTGGTAGTCGAGGCTTGGGCATGCCTCCTATAAAAACATTAAGAAGTTGGTTAAATTCAAGGCTGCTTTTGGTTTGAAGTTCTTAAATTTTCCCAATGTAAGTTTGTGATACATGTTTTAAAGGAAAACAAAATGCTTTTTACCATGTAGCTCATATGGAGAAGAAGGCACATCAACTAGACCTTTTACATGTAAATGTGGTTGGACCTATGCCCACAACTGTAATAAGTGAAGAAAGATAATTTCTAGTAATTTTTGATGATTTTTCTAGGTATACTTTTTCATATGTTTTTCATTTCAAGGATGAAGTATTTTCTACATTCAAGAAATTTTAGAAGCTTGTTGAGAATAGGTTTGGTTTGAAGATTAAGGTAATTAGGTTAGTGTTGGCAACGGTTTGGAACCATCAATGTTGGGGACCTCCTAGTCTCGTGACCTTTGGGATCATGGGATTGAAGGTGTTCTTCAAACAGGGTTTATGTGTTTGCTGGTCTCTAGCAACACCAAGGCCTAGATAACTCCAAATAAACTCAGTAGTTATGAAATGTACTAAACATGAGAATGTGTTTTGCAATTGAAAAGTTGGATTATGTATTAAAATGTAATTAACTATCATAAAAGAAATTCAACTAACTTTGTGAAATACTATGAGTTGTTGAAGATTCCTATTTTTTTCAATAACTTATTCTATATGGTCCCTATAGTACATTACTTGTAACAAGTAAATTTTTGTAAAAAAACATTTGAGCACAATTTTGCCAATCTACTTCTAATTTTGCCCACAAAGTTCCACAAGAAAACTAGAAATAGAGTGAGATTCAATGACTTAGAAAGAGAAAGAAAAGAAAGCAAAATTACATGAAATCTCAAATATTTATGTAAGATAAATTGACATGAGAAAACCCTTCACAATAAAGTTATTTCTAATTCAATAACTATAAATTGTCCAAACTTGTTAAGATGAACAAGCAATTTCATAAAGACAATCTTATTATACTGCCAAACATTGCTATGTAAACAACAAAGTACGAGTATCTATTTTGGCTAGTTAATAGTTGTTAAAGATTGCATTCAATAGAGCCTTAAGAAAATTTGACAATTTCAGGATTGAAATACTAAGGTAATATACTTTAAAACAATGAAGCTATTTCAGTTGTTTTAAAATACCAAAGATTTTCCTAAATCCTCTGCTTAAAATAGGCAATTTTTCTAAGACATTACTATTAAATTACTATTGAGGCTTTTCAACAACATAAGCTCTTCTATGGAAAATCTTAATAGAAGTCTAATATTGTGCAAAAATTGAGCTATAAAAGCAACCTAGAGAAAATCCCAAAATTAAATGCCAAGCACGATACTACCTAAACTATTAGCCAAGCAACTAAAATAGAATGGGAAGAGATGAACTCATAGGATTATAACAAAGTAGTTGAATTGATGTCTTTAGCAAGCCATCTTACAAGTAATCTTCAATTTTTTTTTGAAAATTCTTCCTCCTTTCCTTCTACGTTTGAAGGTCCTTTTATAGTGACCTTAGGATAGTCACAATAATCATGAGGGGTTAAGGGTATTACGAATATCTAGGAAAAAGTTATGATAACTTGAGAAATATAAGCTATGTTTGACAAGTGTCCTATCCAATAATCTCTTTTTCTCCTTTAAAGAAAATTTTTTTTCTTTATATTTATTTAATTGTAAATTATTGTTAAATTTCATATTATACCTTCATGATTAGTTTGACCAATGATAAAGGAAACCCCCTTTTGAAAATAATAAGATTTGGGTTATGCCACATTCTTAATGAGTGTCCCTTACATTTTAAAAAATTTTGTTGCATATTTTATCTTTTTTTTTCTTGTGAAGTTGGCTCATTGTAGGTGTTGATTTTATATGTGTACACTTGGAATATTTTGTTGTCCTCATGAGCAAAAACAATTCCCATGCTTTATGATCTACTACGTTGCTACCACCGGTCACCCATTCCTTTCACATGCAACCTCCATTGCTCATTGCTGTCGATAGATGTCTCTAGATCTAGCTTAACTATTATTCTAGTTGCAACCATTGGAGGTGTGTTACCCAAGAAAACATGACATAAGGCTCTAGTTTTGTAAGAACCCTTGTCTCTGATGTTGCCTGCACTCCATGAAAGAGGAAGAATGCCAATGGTGGTGTTGGTACAATAGGTAGGGCATAAAAAATGACCATCATTATGATGAGTTGTGGCCCTTAGAAGGTTTTTAGTTCTACTACAGTTGTTGCAATTGTGTTCATCACCCTTGCCACCACATGAGTCTTCTCCACCAAAGGCATACATGTTCAAATTTACCATTAGGTGCTTAATGACATAGAGACAAGTTGTAGTTGCAAAATCCCACACCTAATACTAGTTGCTTTTCTTCTTGCTTACGACATGTCCATGAGGCAGGGCCTCCACAATGATGTTGTTAGGGTTTTTATTTTGCATTTTTTTGTGTTTTTCTTTGTATAATATTACTAGAATTTTCCCAACACACAGTAAGGTTGCCCAATTTTTGATAAAATTTTACTCGTGAAACAATCTAACTGTTAATTCAAGTCATTCAATTTTTATGAAATTGCCAATGAGCATTTCTGAAACTTTTTCTTTGCTCTTTTTAGGGATTTTATTGTTGAAACATATTCGATTAATCTCTGCCTCAATAGTATTCCTTATTTTGACCATAAGCAAGAATAATACTTTCAGTGATTGAATTTGGAACAAAATTATGATGTGCTGGCTTAATTATGACATCAATGAAGGTAAATACTAGATTAGTATGTACCTTGATTTATTTCAAAACTTCCAATTACTTAGCATGTAAAAATGCAAATGCTATAGGCAATTGAATCACTGTCAACCTTTGAAATGGTACACCAGCAAATTCTCATGGGTTTACCAATAGAAATTAATTTCTTTGATCAAGAGGAAGCATCCTTAGATTTCTGCTATTGAACCAGTGTCAACCATTACTTCTTTAGTGCCCCCCTTTTTTTTTTACTGATTTTGCCAATATATAATCACAAATAATGTTTCACTCCTTTTGTACATATTGCTATGCCTCTTATGGGACTTTATCTATGTATATTTTCTTAATTGTTGCTCCATAGATTGACATAAAGGTAACAACATTTCTTTCCCTCTTTTCTTAAAATTCTTGAGAAGTTAAGATTTTTAAGTAATCCATCAATGAACGTCAACTAAATCATCACCCAAACAAGACTTTATTAAACATTTCCACAAAAATAAAAATCTTTTTTGAGGAAAACTTTCATCAAACTTAAGGTTTGATGAAATAAAAACCTTGTTTCTAATAAAACTTAGGAAACTATACAAATTCAATATCATACAAACTATTCTGTGGGTGGGAAAAGAATAGTTAGAGTAAAATTTTTAGGAATTCTCATATCATAAATCCTTTCATATGTAATCTCAGTTGTAATGAATGCTCTTTTTTCCTCTTCTTGCCTAGTTGAAGCCTCAACTTGATCTTCACTTTTGTTTTCAACAACTATCTTTGTTTCCTTTGCATCCAACTCATTGACCGCTAGTTTTTGAGGTTCTTCCCAACTAGTTGCTTTAGTGCCTTGAGATATAAATGCCTCTCCCCAAGAATCATTTTTACTAGACTCTCCTTGATATTCAGCTTGGATGATGCATTCATGGCAACTACCTCAAACATTGGAATGTATAGAAAGTCCACCAGTGAGAAATTTGAATGCATCTAAAAGCCAAAGTAAGAAAGGGCTTTCACTAGATGTTCCATGGGAAATTGCCTTACAATAGGCTCTTAAGACATGCTCTAGATAACATTTGGTAACATATGGGATAAAAGGTATTCTCATTGCCCTATATCCAAGAACCATCTTTCTACCTCACACTTTTAACACTTAACTTACTTTTTCACCTTATAACTTGAATTAAGAAATGATACTTTTCCAAGTAATACACATCTCCGTATATAGTGTAAGGTAAATTTGAAATTCCCACCAATTTACTAACCAACTTTGCCACTTATCCAAAACTTATTTAATTTCCATCATTATACGATTGGATAATTTAAATTTCACTATTTGGTTGTTGAAAGTAAATCACCACTATGTAGTTATCTAACCATCACTCCCCACTTACAAGTAATGATTACTTGAAATAATATAAATTTAATTTTTTAAACTAACACTTTGAATTAAATATTTTTTAAAACTAATGCTCTAATGTATACATGTTTTATAATATTATATAGACTTACTTAAGCATACGTATAAGATATATATGTTATGGTTATATATTATTTATTATTTATGTTACTACTAATCATAAAAAAGTTTATTACTTACTATTATATATACTTAATATTATTATAGTTACATACACATATATATATTACTATATACATGTATTTATTAATTCATATAGATTTAAGTTATGGGTAGTTGTGCAAAATAATGTTTTATATGAAAAACATTATATGGAAACTATAACTCTATCCCATCTAACATCGATAATTTGTAAGGATCTTCTAATAATTGCTTCTTGATCTAAAATGGACCAGTCCATAATATTAAAACCTTATTTGGCTTCTTGATATTCAATAACAGTACAATATGATTGACTTTTAAAGTTCTCTCAAAGCCTTCTATCTATCCACCTTTTGACTTGAGAAGCATTCTTTAGTAAATTATATTTAGCTCTATCCATTTCAACTTCTTTTTTGATGAGCAAAATCATGAAACTTCTATCTTTATTAGTTTTCTCACTATACTTTTGCATAAAATCTGAGGTCAAACTTATAATCTTGTTTGTAATTCTAGCTAGAAAAAAATAGACTAAGTTATAAACTGATGTTCCAATAGCCTTCTTAAAGCTAATATGATCAGTCCATAATGCAGATTGCAAATAATCAATCCAATTTCTTGGATTTACATCTATTGATTTCTTAATGTAGGAATCAAGATTTTTATTTGTAGATTCAGCTAAACCATTTCCTTGAGGATAGTAGTTTGAAGAAGAGAATAAGAAGATGGATTTTTCTAATGTCCATGTTATAAATTCTTTAGACTGAAAAGTGTGGAATATGATGACTAGATGTTCCACAATAGAATTAGATAGATATCATCCATTCATATATTTTAAATAAGATGAGATCCTATTCATGTAATTCTTATCCAATCCATGTTTAGGACATCCCATATTAAGAAGATCCTATGATGATAAGGATCATCCCCATGATTTCCAAGATTCATACTTATCTCTCCAAATCTATTCTTGGGAGATCAAGGCCTATATAATTATAGTAGCACATATTCATTCAAAATAGAAAAAAAAACAATATAGAAGTTAGAAAGTTTAACAAGAGTGTTCTTGTTCTAACAAAGTTCTTTGTTTCCTTTAAGCTTAGTTCGTAGATCTAGGGCCCTTTAGACTCTTCATTTGGTATCAGAGCTGGTTAGCTTAGATTCTTGACAATAGATCTCTCCAAGATGGCCCAAAATCATGGATCCATGTCTCTCCAAGTTCCTATCTTCAATGGAGATAATTATGAATATTGGCAATCAAGATGAAGACATTCTTGATCTCACAAGATCTTTGGGATCTTGTTGAAAATGGATTCCAAGATGTTGATCAAGCAACATTTCGAGCCTTGAAGCAAGATGAAAAGAATGAATTTAAGGAGCTTCGTAAGAAAGATGCAAAAGAATTATTTATCATTCAATCTGGGTTAGATCTGACAGTCTTTCCCAAAATTGTTATGCATCAAACTAGCAAACCTGCATGGGATGCACTAGAGATTGCATATAAGGGATCATTAAAAGTTTGTGTTGTCAAGTTACAAGTTTTAAGAAAAGATTTTGAATCTTTGCACATGCTAGATTCAGAGAATATTGATCAATACATCAACCGATTTCAACAAGTTCAAAATGGACTTGAATCTTGTGGAGAAATGCTTGAGGAAAAGCATGCTGTTGAAAAAATCCTTCGAAGTGTAACTAGATGATATGTTCCCATCGTCATGGCTATTGAAGAAGCAAGAGATCTTGATAAGATGAGCTCGTAGAAAGCTTAAGAACATACGAGCAAAGAATTGTTGAATGTAATGCATTTCAAGCACAATTTCAGAGGACATCCAATCAAAATCAAAATCAAAATCAAAGATCCTCAAGTGGATCCTTATTCAGAGGACATGGACGTGGTCACAGCAGATCCAGAGGTCATGGTCATGAAAGATCAAATCAATCAAAGGAAGGTAAGCATTGTGATTTCTATGGTACCAACATCCACAATACTCTTGAATGTTGTTCAAGGAAGAAGTATGTAAAGAAGGGAAAAGCAAAAATTGTAGAACATGAAGATCAAAAAAAGGTGAGAAATTATTTTATATTGAAAAGGAGGAAGATCAACTCTTGATCTCTACAAAGGTACCAGATACTAGCAACAACAACAACATTTGGTATGTTGATAGTGGGTGTAGTAATCACATGACAGGGAATAAGAAATTATTCTCAAGCTTGGAAAAATATGATGGAAAGGTAACCATAGGTAATGGGAAGAAGTTAACCATTGCTGGGATTGGATCACTTTCCTTCACAACAACTCAAGGTAACAAATATGTTATTTCCCAAATTTATTTTGTTCCAGATCTTTCAAAGAATTTATTAAGTGTGGGGCAATTATGTCGCAATGGGTATCGTGTTGAATTTGAAAAAGATGTTTGTAAAATTTCTAAGGTTGATGATGATAAAGGTATTGCAATTATCCCTATAAGCAAGAATCATATGTATAAGTTACAGATGTAAAAGAATGTTCATTGTATCCCTATCACTGAAGACATAACATTGTTATGGCATGCTCGATTAAGACATGTCAACTTTGAATAAATGGACCGCATGTAAAAAGGAGAAATTGTAAGAGGTATGCCAAAATTTTCTTTGCCAGATAATCATGATTATGACATATGTCAACTAGGAAAAATTACAAGGTTACTATTTCCTAGAAAAGAACATAGATCTCAAGAAAAATTAGATCTAGTTCATATGGATTTATGCAGTCTTATGCAAACATTGAGTGTAGGTAAAAATCGATATATGTTAATCATAGTGGATGATTTTTCAAGATTTTCTTGGGGGTATTTTATGAAATTAAAAGATCAAACATTGGGATTTTTTAAAGAATTCAAGGTGGAAGTAGAAAATTAAAGTGGCAATTCAATTAAGAAAATTTGAACAAATCATGGTGGTGAATTTTTATCAATTGAATTTGATGAATTTTACAAGAAAAGTGGGATTACTCATCAAACAACCACATCATTAACACCTCAAAAAAATGGTATTGCTAAGAGAAAGAATAGAACTGTGGTTGAAATGGCAAGGTGTCTACTTCAAATGTCAGGTTTGGAGAATAAATTTTGGGCAACAACTTGTGCAACATCAATATATATTTTAAATAGGATGCCATCAAGATCAATTAAAAATAAAAATCCATATGAATTATGGAATGGATATCCATCCAATATCTCTCATTTGAAAACTTTTGGTTCACCATGCTACATTCAAATTCCAATATAAAAAAATACAAAAGCTAGATAAATAGGGATAACCATGTATTTTTGTGGGATATTGTGCAAATTCCAAAGCATACAGATGCTATGATATTGCATATAAAAATGTGGTTGATTCACATGACATAAATTTCATGGAAGAAACGTTTCAACATTATAGTGGCATGGACATCCACAGTGTTGTCTCTCCTCACTTTTCTGCTACTGCCAAAAATGTGCCTATTTCTGCTACCAAAAACATGCCTGCTGCTACTACAAAAAACGTGCCTATTTCTGCTGCCAAAAACATGCCTGCTGTTGCCAATTCAGGACATGGATCTGTGGTAGCAATAAACCAAAAATTACCATAGCATACACAACCCTGGCATGGTCATCCAGTGCAACACCATCCTCAACTTTCATTTCCTCTTCAAGGGCATACCTCTACATCAATTCCTTCTTAAATCATTTCATCTACAACACCTTCTACGTCAACAATGTCCATCTCTTAGTAGATTCTACACCTCTCGGCTAGCTCAATATCATCTAGCCTTCAACATGCTGGATACAAATTTTACACAATGCATGACAAGAAGTGACTTTCATGGAGACACTGCTTCACCAACCCAGGATGTGGACTCTCTTGAAAATGCTCTTTTCACTATGATGGATGATGAATTTTTTNNNGGGGGGGGGGGGGGGGGGGGGGGGATGGTGCAGCAACGACGGTTTAATGGAACCATCCATAGTCATTGAAGCTACACAAGATAATTATTGGATTGATGCCATGGAGAAAGAGCTACATCAAATTAATAAAAACAACACTTGGAGCCTAGTTCCTCATTTTTCTAGTAAGCCTATTATTGGTTTAAAATGGATAATTAAACTTAAAAGAAATCAATATGATGAAATAGAAAAATTCAAAGCTCGCCTAGTTGCCAAAGGCTATCTCCAACAACAAGGTAGAGACTTTGATGATAACTTTGCTCCTATTTCATGAATGGAATCTGTGAGAATCTTTCTTGCCATTGCTGCTCAAGGTGGCTATGTGGTTTATTAACTGGATGTGGCTTCTGCATTTCCCAATGGCATTATTAATGAAGAAGTTTATGTGGAAAAACCATTGGGCTTCATTGATGAAGAAAAAAAATCATGTTTACAAGCTCCATAAAGCATTATACAGGCTCAAGCAAGCTCCACGTGCATGGTACACATGTATTCATGCATTTTTCATGCAAGAAGGCTTCACCAATATTTAGTCCCAAACAACAATATACAAAAAGGTATTTGAAAATGATTGTATTTGTGTTTGTTTATATGTAGATGATTTAATCTATTTTTCATCTACAATTGCATTAGGAAATAATTTTCTTAATGCCATGAAAAAGGAATTCAAAATGCTTGATTTAGGAAAGATGTCATAATTTTTGGGTTTTCAAGTTATCTAAAGAACAAAATCAATTTCTATATGCCAAATGAAATTTGCTCGATCCTTAATTGAGAAATTTGGCATGATTAATTGTAATCCTTTAGACACACCACTTTCCCTTGGTACAAAACTTACCAAGGATGACAAATCCCCCTCTGTCAACCCTTTACTATACAGATCCCTTGTTGGTAGTTTAATGTATCTCTCCAATACTCATCGAGATATCCAATATGCTATAAACTACCTTTCTCAATTCATGCAAGATCCACATGAATCACATTGGAAAGCTCCAAAATGGGTATTGCAATACCTGAGAACTACAACAAATTTTGGGATCACATTTCATCAACATACAAATTTTAAGATATAGGGATACATTGATGTAGATTGGGGAGGCGACCTCAAAGATTGAAAGTTGACTTTTGGCTTTTGTTTCTTCTTCGGTCCATTACTTATCTCATGGGGATCAAAGAAGCAATCTACAGTCACCCTCTCAACCACTGAAATAGAATACATGGTTGCATCAAATGCTGCTACTCAAGCCATTTAGATCTACTCCATCTTCACTAAAATGGGATATACACTCAAACCTCCCATTTACTTATACTATGATAGCACAAGTGCTATTGCAATGGCTCATAATCTTGTTCATCATGGGCGTTCCAAGCACATAGATATCAAGCATCACCATCTCAGAAGCTTGATCTAAGATAACATACTCAACATGGAGCATTGTGCACTGAAGCACAAATGGCAGATACCTTTACAAAGATTTTGAGCCATGAAAAGTTTGAGTCTTTTCAAAACTTCCTAGGAGTGGAACCTTTTACCATCATTGGGGGGGAGTGTGTTTGTGGAATATGATGACTAGATGTTCCACAATAGAATTAGATAGATCTAATCCATTAATCTATTTTAAATAAGATGAGATCCTATTCATGTAATTCTTATTCAATCCATGTTTAGGACATCCCATACTAAGAAGATCCTTAAATATGATGATAAGGATCATTAATCTATTTTAAAGATGAGATCCTATTCATGTAATTCTTATCCAATCCATGTTTAGGACATCCTATATTAAGAAGATCCTTAAATATGATGATGATGAGATGCGACATGCACTGTGTCGCGATATCGCGGCCGCCGCGATATCGCATCCCATGCGATATCGTGTACGCGATATCGCATCTTCCCCTACGATATCGCGTACGCGATATCGCGGTCCGCCGCCATATCTATAAATAAGAGGTGGCACTCCCCTTATTTCCCAATCCTGGCTAGAAGTAGCGAAGCTCTGGCAGATTGATCACTCCAGAGTTAGAATTTTTCCCATGTGCCCGCAGTAGGAGTCCTAGAGTGAACGGCTCTTTATTCGAGCAGCTTGTAACCTGAACCCAAGTTGTGTACGGCAATAAAGACGAACTTGATTGGATAAACCTTGCAGTACATGGTTTTATTGTTGTTTATTTACTGCTTTCCTAGTGCGCACAAGTACGACTTGATTACGAGCGTCTACGGACGTGTACGGCTAGTCAAGGAATCGGCTGCTTGTCGCAACGCATGAGTACGACTTGATTACGAGCATTGGCTGCTTGGTAACCCAGTAGCGTATTCCAGGATTCTGCGCTTGGTAATCCCAGTGGTAGTCCAATGTGTACGGCTAGTCAAGGAATCGGCTACTCATTGCTAGGCTAGAACGTGTGATAAGTACGACTTAGTTACGAGCACCCACGGGTGTGTACGGCTAGCTAAGGAATCGGCTGCTTATCACACTTAAGCTAAATAGGTGCCTCAGTACGACCACTTCGAGCACTTGCGTTACGTGTGGTGATCCCAGTAACGATTAGCGTTTGGTAAGCCACAGTTGCATAGTTCAGGGTGTGTCCGGTAAGTGGGAACGGATGCTGACGCTAGTTAATTTAGACTTAGATCATTAGTTAGAGTTAGTTAGTTTCTCAACCCTTTCCTCTGATAGCATAGAAGATAAACCGAAAAATACCAAAAAAATCACATACGTTAGACTTTCTTAACCATACACCGTGACACTTACAAGCAAGCCTGGGAAGACAACGAACGATTAACCCCAAGTGTTTCTTGTGGTGTTAAGGCATTTAGTCTGCGGAGTTCGACCGGATCGCACGTGCACGCTCGTATTCATATGGTTGAGTGTAGGGGTACCTCGCCACTCATCAGATGATAAGGATCATCCCCATAATTTCCAAGATTCATACTTATCTCTCCAAATCTATTCTTGGGAGATAAAGGCCTATATAATTGTAGCAACACATATTCATTCATAATAGAAAAAAAATAATACAGAAGGCATACAGAAGTTAGAAAGTTTAACAAGAGTGTTCGTGTTCTAACAAAGTTCCTTATTTCCTTTAAGCTTAGTTTGTAGATCTAGGGCCCTTTAGACTCTTCAAAAGTTGGTCCATTATCAGATACTAACACTTTAGGTAGGCTAAAAAAACTTAGAATCTACTCTTCTAAGAACTTTATGATATCTAATGTTGAACTTTCCCTTAGAGCCGTTACTTCAGACCATTTGGTAAAGTAAGTGATAGCTGTGAGAATAAACTTATGTCCTACTTTCGAAGGAGTAATTGTACCAATAAAATCTAAGCCCAATTTCTGAAATGGTCTATCTCCAATTGCCAATTTTAAAGAAGCTCTAGCCTTTTTGATCTTTGGTCCATGAATCTGACATTTGTAACATCTTTAAATTTTCAAACTAATATCTTAATATATACTAGGCCAATAAAAATCATAGTGGCGTATATGTTGCATATTAGACTTAGGAGATTCATAAAATTAATTAGAATGATCATGGAATTGTTCTAAGATAGGACCAATTTGATCATTGTGAACACATTGCAACAAAATCCCTTTGAAATCCTTTCTATATAAAATTCCATCTTTAACCACAAATTTATTTGCCTTTTTGAAGAAAGCTCTGTTTTGACTTGTAGTCAAATTAATCAAAACCTTTCTTGTGTCAAGGAATTATAGAATTTCATCATACTAATTTCCCTCATGAGTCTTGAGCACACATACTTCATCTTCTTTAGCCATTAACTTGGCTAATCCCANAACACATACTTCATCTTCTTTAGCCATTAACTTGGCTAATCCCATTCCTTTAATGGTTTTTCATATTTCCAATGAAAATCTATAACCTTGAAGCTTTATGAGCCACTTTCCTCTTTTCAGTCCAATTTAATTTTGGGTTAAGAATTGTTTAATCGTAGGCTCTATTAGCATAATATGAACTAATGAGTTTTCTAAGAAATATTTAAAATGTAAATGTACCTTAATAATTGTAAATGCTTATTTTTCTAAAGTCTAAATAATTTAGCTTTGAACATTTCAACTAATATTCAAAAAATCTGATTGGTTCATTTTGACATCTTTTTGTTTTAAAACAGTAGCAATGGAATCATTTGAAGCAAAAGCGTATAACCAAAAGTCTTCTTTCAATTTTTGTTTTACCAAGTATGGAGCTTCTTGGATAGCTTTTTTGATTTCTACAATGCTCTCTCTGATTCTAGTGTTTTCCCTACTAAGACATCTTTTTTTAGCATATGCATTAAAGGTTTAGTAATTTCAGTGAATCTAGGGATAAATCTCTTAATGCAATTTATCTTTCCAAAGAAAGATATAAGAGACTTCTTACTTGTAGGATGCTCAATATTATGTATCAAATTCAAGAGTTAATACCTTCTTAACAGATTACATGGCCTAGTAAACTTCCAGATTTAACCACAAAGATACATTTCTTAGGATTTAATGAAATACCATACTCATGACATCTATCAAAAACTTGTTGAAGATGAACAATATGATCTTCCTTCCTTTTTGAAAAGATACTAATATCATCTGAATAAACAACAAAAAACTTGCATATGAAACCTTTAAAAGCTAAATCTTTTGCTCTTTGAAAAGTAGCTCTAGCATTTGACAACCCAAATGACATTCTTTGGTAAGTGAAAGTTCCCCACTTGGTGATAAATGTTGTTTTATGTCAATCACTCTTATCTACCATAATTTGATTATATCTTGAAAACCCATCTAAGAAAGAATATACCTAACAATCTAGTACTTTAATCAACATCTCATCAATTCTAGGAAGTGGATATTTATCTTTTTTCGAGGCTTCATTCAAATTTTTGAAATCCACACAAAGTCTAATATTGTCATTCTTCTTCCTTACTAGTATAAGGTCAGCAAGCCATGTTGAATATTGGACTAGATATATAATTCAAGCTTGTAATAACTTCTTGATCTCATCTTTAATAACTAGCTTAAATGATGGATTAAATTTCCTTTGTTTTTGCTTAACTTTCTTACAACCATTTATCAAAGGAATTTTATGTGTCATTACATTTGGTCTAAAAGTTTTAAGATTATCATAAGACCAAGAAAAAGTTTTCAAATATTTCTACAAGAGTAATGATAAATTTTTCTTGAAAACCAAATCCTCTGCCTTTGTGACAATTAACATCCTTGGTATTTTAGTAGATTCAAGATTCATCACTTTAAAAGCTTGATCATCTAGATTCTGTATATCTTTTCCAGTAAGCAAATTTTTTCCTAAACTCATGTTTATAATCAATCACCTTTTTGGTAATAGAATTTGTCTTAAACCTTGACCTTTTTTCAAGTATAATTTGACTTTTGGATTCTTGTTTATTTCTCAAGAATCTAAGCAATTTCTCATCATCTTTGAATACTTGTAAATACTTTATGTTATCTAGTATTGATGGCTGATGTTCTTTCACAGTCATTACACTTTCATAACTTTCTATCTTTTTCACATCTAATGTTGAAGTTGCTATTGCTAAGTCATCTACTATATAATTATCCATCTTACCTATGTGTTCTATTTTGAAGTGCTAAAATTGATCCAACATTTTGTAGACAAGTTGTTTATAAGGTTGCAAGAATGAAATTTTTATCAAACAATTACCTTTAATCTTTTCATGAACTAATCTTGAATCTCCTTTTATGGTGATTACCTTGATTCTTATTTTCAATGTTGTTTTAATTCCAATACACAAAGTTTCATATTTAGCCTAGTTGTTTGTACAAGGGAAAGATAGATGAATTGCCTTGAATATTTTTGGGGAATCATCTTTTGCTAAAAGTACTCTGACTTCTGTACCTTACAAGTTACAAGAACCATCAAAGAATAGCTACCATTTGTTCTCATCTTGAGATTCTTCTTTTTCCAAATTATCAACTTCTTAAAGTGGTCAAATTTTGGTTTCAAAAGCTCTTGTTTTAATAACTTTGTTTTTTCTATTTGAAGTAATGTTTTCACTCATCAAAGGCTCACTATATATGTATATTTGATTTGGCTCCCCTTTCCAAGGTAGCCATATGTGTGAATAATTTGTTAATATGTAACTAGAGAAATTCTTACTCCAACTTCTACTCAACAAAAGAATATGTGAATTTGGTATATTTGCTACTTGAATAGTTACTCTACTTTTGATATGGGGTTCAAAAGCAATTTCCAATAGAACATTGGATAATTGACCCATAATTTTTACTTTACTTTTGTCCAATTGAATTATCTTTTTATTTGATTTTTTAGGAATTAAACCAAGTTTTTTGCATATAGTTAATGGCATGATAGTATAGGTAGCTCCAAAATCAACTGAAAAATTATGAAGTTATTTGTCCTTTAACTTCATGATCAATAGAAAAGGAGGTGCTTCTTTATTAGGAGTACACTCATAGCTAGTTTTTGTTATCTTGTCAATGTTAGATACATAGCTTAACTCTGACTCTCCAACTCTCTTTTGACCTTTAATAAACTCTATAGCCTTTCTTTACTATTCTCCTATCTGTAGTAATTGATGTATACTGATATTTGCTTTGACATGTTTAAAATCTTTAATCAAATCATATTTTCCATCTTCATTAAAGCTTGATTTCTTCATCCATTTATTAAAAGACTGATTTTGAGTACCTTGCTCTACCTAATCTTCTTTACTTTTATTCTTTTCTCTTCTACTTGGTTTGAAAACCTTTCTCTTAGTGGATGGATGAAAAATGACATTTGGATTACACTTCTCATCTCATGATATATCTTCTTTAGAACTTGATAGAGAAGAAGTTAAAACACCACAAAAATTTCCATGTTGTAGCCAATCTTCATCATGTAGCTTTCACCCCATGAAACACAAGGCAAAAATTCATTATAAATGTGAAGATTATAATCCACAGTGGTTAGTTTTACATACTTTACACTTTTGAGGTTGAAAAATGCCTCATAAGTGGCTCAACCCTCATTCCCCTAGTGAAAAAAGTCATCTAGTATCTATATTTAGGTTGGTGGGGGGGGGGGGGGGGGGGGNGAGAGAGAGAGATCAAAATTAACTTTTAGAATACCAGAAAAGGTAATTTGATGGATTTTATGAGAGCTATATGCTTTTCTATGCTAAAGACATATGTAGGGGGGTAAATCTTACCTACCCCCAGCATGGAAGAATGGAGGTTTTGGAAACTTCCCCCCTTCAACGCGAAGACTACATGCATAGCCTAGAAATCTTCCCCCTTAGCATGGAAGTTTTCCCCTAGCATGGAGTCTTCACCCCCAGCATTGAAAATTGCATCCCCTAGTGTGAAAGCCACAATAGCTAGATTTCAACACTTCACGCACTTCAATAATGACCAACCACTTCAATAAGCATAGTGGAGAGCTTAGTGTGGAAGATTCATCTCCAACGTGGAAGTTATGCCTTGGTTACTATTTATAGTAAACAAAATGGCCATGGGGGGAAGCACTTACTATGTATAATAACCCCCCAAATTTAGGCATCCATCTTACTTGAATTTGGTAGCCAATTTTCAGCCATTTTGCAGCACCATTCTTTGCCATAAAGGACCTATCAAAGCCAAACTCAAACACCATTTATGGGTTCAAAAATTTTCTAAAAAGTTTAGCAACTTTTGGCATTTAAACTCTTGATAGTTACACATACTTTTGCACATAAAATTAATCACAGTTCTACACTTGGGCATTCTCAAGCACTCAAGAGTTTTTTTTTTTACAAGTTTCCACACTTGTATTCTCTTAAACCCAGTGTAGATATACTGTGACCTTATGGCCTTGTGATCACCTTTGGGATTTGTGAATTTTCAAGCTCAACAATGCACTCCTAAGATTCCCAACTGCTAGCATAGAGCAGTTAGGTAGCTTATATTTTTCACACATCTCAACCCCCACCATAGCTAACATTGCAGATTTGAAGTTGCAATTGAGGAAAGTTCAAAAGCATTAGGAGTGGCTTAGCACCCGAATCATGGAGTAGATTGCATTAGCTTGAATAGGCATTGAACTTACACTAGTGAACCCTCCCTTTGGCTGCTCATTCAAGCACCATTTGTACGCATTTCCATAACTTATTCTTTATTTTTTCTCAATAAGGTTTTAAGTTTTGGGTTTTGTGTACAAAATACATTTGTTTAGTATCTGTGCATTATTCAGATCTATTATTAGTTTTGCATTTCGTTCATCATGCTTTTCCTTTTGTAAGTTCCTAGTTGATCTACTAGACCAGCTAAGGGGTTGTAAATCTCACTTTTCCCATGGAGGTCCTAGGGATTTTTGGGTTAAGGAACTATTGCACTAAGGATCTTCAATTTTTCCAATGATCAAGATTTTCAGTCATAACAATTTTTCTTGGTGCTAGAAGGAGGGCCTGTGCAAAAATTCTATGACTAGATTTGTTCTTATCTATTACCAACATGGCCATTTGCAAAATTTTCTTTGATTTTTTGCAATTAACAACTTTGAAGAATTAACACTGATCTTTCCCCCTTGTGACCAAAATTGTAGTGTGAAAGTTGTAGGTGGTTGTGTGTTGGCTTTCCATAGCACTTGCTATGAATTTTATAGCTCAAAGCTAGCACTGATATTTATTCCCCCTATTTTTCCTTTCTACTGCCAATATTTTATTCTCTAGTTTCTAAAGTGGGTGGTTTAACCTTTCTATAAGTTGGTTTTCCCCCATTTTTCCAAGCTAAGAAAATTGGCAGTTGGATAAAACAAGTTTTAGTAGAAATACCAACCTTCCAATTTGATTCTTTAGCCTTTCCCCATGTCAACATTGAGTTAGAAAGTGTGAGATTCCCATTATCTCACCGTCCTTCTTCCCTTCTACCATACCCAATTTAGAAGTAGTTGGGAAGCCCAATGTGGGAGAGGCTTAACACCAACGTCCCCAAAACCAACATTACAAATTAAAAGCCTTTTTTTTTTGTATTTTTGCAGCTGAAACTCATAAAAGATCAACATTTCCCTTTTCACCCCTGTGACCAAAACTGTAGTGTGGAAGTTGTAGGTGGTTGGGTGATGACTTTTCATAGCACTGGTTGTGAATTTTTTCCTCCAAGGTTAGTGTTAAAGCTTTTCCATCCTTTTGCTTTTTGCTACCAATTTTCTTTTAGTTTCTAAAGTGGGTGATGTAGCCCTTCTAGAAATCACCAAACTTCTAGAAGTTAGCTTCCCCCACAGCCCCCTCCCATTTTTTTCCAAGTTGAGAGAATTGGCATCTTGCTAAAAGTAATTTTCAGTAAAAAGACCCAAACTTTCCACTTTGGTTTTCAGCCTTCCCCCTCATCAATATTGAATTAGAAGGTGTGAGATTTCCATTATCTCACCATCCTTCTTTAGAAGGTGTGAGATTTCCATTATCTCACCATCCTTCTTCCCTCTCCTCTCTCTCTCTCACACCCCCCCCCCCCCCCCCCCCCCCCCCCCCCCCCCGAC
>MNCI01006382.1:905642-959276 GCA_015680685.1 Gnetum montanum
TAGTTGGAAGGCCAACTTGGGTGAGGCTTGACACTAGTGTTTCTAACTTTCCATTCTTTGTAAGGGGGTAAAATCCTCTTATCCCCCCACTTACTAATTATAATAAGTACCTCATTTTTTATAATTTTTATTTTTTTAATTTTTTTTGAATTTCATTCATTGGAATTTACTTCTATTTTACCATTTATAGCCTATTTTAAGCCATTCTCAACACTATAGCCATGTCTTTCTAGTAGTCCACCAAATTGCCTTTCACCCTCACTAGTGAAGATCATACCCAACAAGCCATGAGGGTGTATGACCCCAAAGACCTACCATCATTGAGTGTAGGCATCTTTAAGGATCAGAGGGAAGAGTCTTGATTTTGTAGCCATAAATGAAGATCATTATAACTTCATTTGTGCTAAAATATAAGTAGGCATACTAATTTCATGTATGGAAGCATAGGTCAAGAGGGAGTTTGAGCTCATACATAGAAGTGGGAAGGAGTACATCCCTTTTTCATATGACCAAATTTTCCTTAATGACATCTATGCTAGTATCCTAGCCCAATTTATTGCCATGGAAGAGAAATATGACAAACATAACTTTGAGGAACAACAAAAAGAGGAGGATGAATTTAAGGTAGAGTTTGAGCCTAAAAACATCCTAGGAGGACTTTTCCAACAAACATCCCCCAAGGTTATAGCACCTTCCTCTAATGCTTTTTTTTCTCCATGGGCATGGTACCACCATCTTCCACTCCTTCCTATCCTACTATGACAAACCTCATGCTAGGTATAGCCACTCATCAAACGCAGACAATGCCACAAACAACAAACTATAATACATCAATGCCATTTACAGCACATTCTTGATATATAAAACCATCAATGATGGTTTTTACCACCACAAATCTATTAACTGCTCAAGTGGGGTCCATCATGGGACCCTAAGTGACATAGGGGTCACGCACCTCCTTTATCTTGTTTGTGCCTCAAGTACTAATATAGACATCTTTTTCTTTGTTTGGTGCACAAGCTATGACTGTGACACAACCTCTTTCTTCCATCTTGCAATCCAGAGCAAGTACACAAGCCTCACAAAAAATGCCATAGCCTTATGTACAAACCCCACAACCAATAAGGCCACCAGATGGCTTGGATCAAGCCTTTTAGATGATCTAGGACCTAATAGAGAAGTTGAAAAGGCTTAAAGCCTCTACTTCAAAGATTTTCAAGATTATGGATTTCTACTAAGACAATCCCATAAGTATTATAGTCCCACCCTTGACACTTCCTCCTAGTGTTTCTATTCCCCAATTTAGAAAATATAATGGAGAAGGTGATCCTAATGCTCACCTTATTACATTTCAATCCAAATGTTTACTCTTGTAGCCATGACCTCATACCATCATGAGGGTTTTTCCTATGTCTTTGACTAGGAAAGCACTTGACTGATATTGTGCATTGCCTAGAGAATCCATATCCTCTTTAGAGGACTTAGTAGCCTAGTTTATCAACCACTTCAAGTATAACTTGAAGCTTGACACAACGCTTAACCAACTCATGAAGGTCAAGCAAAGATCCTTAGAACTTGTACAAAAGTTCATCCGGTGATGGAATGGACTACTAAATGAAATACCAAAGCCTATAGCTAAAGCACACTTGTTAGCCATGTTTAAGGGAGTAGTAAATGACTTTATCAAGTTTAAACTCTACTACCTTGATCCACAGTCTCTTAGCCAAGTTTTCTTGCAAACTAAGAACATCAAGAGTGTTGCAGAGGCTAGTCATGATCTGGCCTATATAGCATACAAAAATCAACACACAAGGAGAGATAAAGAAAGGAGCAAACAAAACAACATGACCATAGCAAATGTAATCAAGGAAACAAAAATCATGAACCAAGGGTTGAAGGTCAATCCACAGAAGGTTCCTATTAATGACCACAATAACCAACCAATGACCTTTAGGGCCATTGCATTGACAACAACTAGACGTAACTTTGAAAGAAAGGATAGTTCCAAATACACTACCTTACCTATGAAACCATTAAAGCTATTAGACCAACTATTAAAAAGTGGGTGCATGAAACACGAATAAATGACCAAAGCTGCTTAAAAGAAACATGAGTAGCTATGTGAAATAGCCAAGGATCCCACTTGAGCAATAAAGAAATATCCACAGTTGCCTATAGACTTCAAGCTAGACCACTTCTACTATTATCATCAACTACCTAGTCATGACATAGACTTTTGCCTTGTGTTGAAGGATGACCTACAAAGAATGATAGATAGGAAGGAGTTAGTCTTAGATGCTTCCAACCTAGTTCAACCACAAAACCAATTGATGCAAGTCTACAAGGACTTGTTGAATGCTAATGATAGTCCTTATGTTATTTTAGCATTCAAAATTGATGATGATCGAAGACCTATAAGATAACCATTTGTGATTCAAGTATCCCTCTATGATAAAAGGGATTCTTCAATTTCCTCTAGCTCAAGAACTTATTTTATCATAAGAGTACCATCATGAATGCCTGTAAGAAAACCCTTTGTCATCAGGGTCCCTCAACCCAATACAACCCAAATAGCCATAGCTCAATCAATAGCACAATGACCTCCTATGGTAGCCAATGGTTGACAACCAAAAAAATTTAGCTAAACAAAGGAAGAAGCATAAGTAAAAGCTTGAATAAAAAAGGTCATAAGTAGATGGAAGTATGAAAGGAATTGGGCCTACTAAATCCCACTCCCATTTTAGCTATACCCATGACTCCTTTGCCCCAACCCCTTCAACCAACAAGCCACAGGAGGACACCAAAGCCCACAACCAAAACAACAAGGAAGAGCCACAACAACCATAGTCTAAATCTAAAGTTCACATTTTGGGACACATGGAGAAAGTAAAGCACAAATGGGGTGATAGGCCCATGGCCAATGATAAAAACTTCCTTGGTGCAATGGACCAAGTTAGGTAATCCCTCAAGCAAGAAAACACAACTCTAAGCTTATATGACTTGATCATGACTTCTACCACACATCATGAGGCACTAGCCAAAATGTTGACCTGCATCTCCATTAGTGAGAATATCCCTAATAACAAGGAATCCATTCATGTAGTGATGGTTCCTCCCTCACCAAAGGAAGAAAAGTCAACATCCTAAATGTTTCATGATAGCAAAATTAAGGTTAATCCCCAAAATGGTGAAGCAACTATAGCCCCTTTATTCATAACCATATGCATAGGATAATTTAAAATACATAAAGTGCATGGTGATGGTGGAGTTGCAACCAACGTCATCCCATGTACAATCATTGAATGCTTGGGCCTAATTCAGCAAATACAACCTACAACCACCACAACTCTTAATTCCTTCAATGGATCAAGAGTTGCCATCAAGGGGTCTATCTCCTTGGATTTTGTGGTTGGGAAGTAATTCCCCATAATTGTTAACTTCTTGGTGTTGGAAGAGATACTAGAATTCAACCTAATCCCAGGAAGACCTTAGTTGGCTCAATTATGAGTTGTGTCCTCTCCCATCCATCAAGAAATTCACCTTCCTTATGAAGGAGGTAAATCATCATTCATGGTTATAACATGGTTCCCCTAGCTATCAACAATGTAGACATAGAGCAAGGGTTCGAAGTAGAGCTTTAAGAATAAGCTCCTAGCCATGAAGAGCAAACACCCAAGAAAGCCAATGATGACAACAATAAGCAATAGGATGCATTATGGGATGAACTTCCTTTTAACATCGTAAGAAAAGGGAATGATGAATATAAGCTTGTGTAGAGTAGGCCTTACTCGCTCCCTAATCTTGCAAAGATTAGAAAGAATCTTCACAAGTGAAGTTTACCTTAATCTTCTCATGCCCCTATAACCAGATGCACCGATAGCCATGTAGCCATACTTTTCTTTTACAGTTTATTATATCTTTTCATGCATTTGTTGTCTTACTCTTTATGCACATAGCCTAAGTTTGTTTACATTTTAACCTATTTTCTACAACCTTTTTTAAGTTCTAATTATGTTATAAACATTGAAAAAACCTTATAAATATACGTCTTTTTCATAGCCTATCCACTAAGACGTTAAACTGGCATTCTTGTATGCTAAGAGCTTAAATTGCCATGATGGCCCACCATGGCCTTAAATTGGCAACATCTACCAAAACAATGCAACATGGCCTTCCATGGCCCTAAACTGGCAAAAGTAACCTCAATGCATCATGGCTTGCCATGGCCTTAAATTGGAAAAACTATATAACTTGTGCCTGCAATGGCCTAAAACTAGCAAACGTTCATTTTATTATTATATCTCTCTTTGTTTTCTTAGCCTATCATCACATTGATTAGCCATTTGATTCTATAACCAAAAAGTCAACATAGTCATTCTCAACTTTTACAACATTTACTATAACATGATATATAGCCAAAAATGAAACCAAATATTTAAATTTAAAGTTAAAGTGTCCATATACATACATAGCCATAGCAACACTGTGTGGCAAAAATGTCAAAATAATAATAATCATCTACAACATAATCTTGGCTCATCAGAGCCATCAACGTGAAAAGAAAAACAAATAGCCAACAAGCTAAATTTATGAAGGCTACTAAGTGGCATTTGAAAGAGGAAGGGGTGGGTCATTCCCACCCTCATCGTTGGGGCCACTAATGTCTCCTGAGGCTTGAAATGCAACAACACAAAACCATAACTTAAAACTAAAACTAAAACATAAAATGCATCAAACTTGTGGGGTGTTGATCTTGGGATGACTAATGTAACACAAGATACCCACCAACTCCATGATGATGAGGATGGACCTCAAAAAAGTCCTATGTGAAATAAAGCAAATACATTATGCCAACTGGAATTACTTAGCAGATTTAGATGTTTATTTGAATTAGATTAAGAAATTCCATAAAAAAAGAATTATTACAACCTTGCATAACCTTTCATTATGACCAATTGGAATCTTTTAACAAATTTAGAAAAAACATTCTAAGTTAGAGGTGAAATTAGCCTCTATAATAACCTCTTTGGTGTTTACCTAAATTAGCTTAAGAAATTCCATACAAGCATTTTTACCATAACCAAAATATCACAGCCAACGCATTATAGCTAAAATTAAACCTTGGTCTAAGTTATGCATACGTTTAGAAAAAAAATCTAAATTATGCAAAGCAAGCAAAAATTTGAAAAAAAAGTCTAAACTATGCACAAATTTAGAAAACAACAAGCATAAGTTTAGAAAAAACATCTAAATTATTCAAAGCATGCATAAATTTGGAAAAAACATCTAAACTATGCACTACTCTAGAAAAAAGGAATCATAAGTTTAGAAAAAGACATCTAAATTATGCAAAGTATGCATAAATTTGGAAAAACATCTAAACTATGCACAAATTTACAAAAAGCATCATAAACTTAGAAAAAACTATGTAATCATAATAAAAGCTTGTTGAAAATTAAAAAAGCTTTTATTATTCTTAAAAAACAAAATTAAACATTATTTTTACATGTTGAAAAAAGGAAAACATAAGTTATACATATCAACCACTTCCATTTCCAAATGGGTAGTGTGCTATGACCAGAATTTTGCATTTTTCACACAACCATAGCCAAAAAATTCATAAAAAATTCGTTTATGCTCCAATTTAAATGATTCCATCACGAATCGAATCCTGAAATTATGAACCTTATATCCATGAGCATTATAACCAAAAATGTATAACCATATCTACTTAAAACATAACCAAAATTTAGCCAAAATCGTAGCTGTCACCATTAACCTCTTTTGCACAAGGTTGGAAAAAAACTCACCAAAAATTTGTTTGAGCTCCAAA
Source organism: Gnetum montanum (assembly GCA_015680685.1). Classification (NCBI taxonomy): domain Eukaryota; kingdom Viridiplantae; phylum Streptophyta; class Gnetopsida; order Gnetales; family Gnetaceae; genus Gnetum; species Gnetum montanum. The sequence goes on from MNCI01006382.1 coordinate 911,476, forward strand.
AGGAGTGATTCCACAACTATTTGAAATTGTAAATAGAGCCCTAGAAACTTATGCTTAGAAAAAAAAATCAAAGAATTTAATATTTATGTAGGAATAATTCATCAATTTGGACAATAATCTGAAAACTGCACAAACATCCTTATTACACATGCTTAGCAAAAAATTCATAAAAAATTCATTTGAAGTCCAATTAGAGTGATTCAACCTCCATTGGAAATCTGAAGCCAAGACCTATTTAGCCATAACTAGAAAATAGCTAAAAAAATTGCTATTTCCTTAGAAAAAATTTGCAAAATTACATGAAATTACAAAAGTGGCACAAACAACCTAATTGCACAATGTTAGGAAAATAGCCATAACTTCATCATTATGAATCCAAATCAAATAAGAAAATATCCATTATAAAGAATAAATGAAGGGCTATGAACCTATAACCTTCAATTTTACAAATATGTAACCATTCTCCCAAGAAAAAAATACATAGCATTGCTTGCCTTTTCATGTCAAAACTTCAAAAATCTCAAAACCTATACTTTATATAGCCATAAAAATAATCAAAATAGCCAAACCCATTAAAGCCCATTAAAATTTACACTAAAATAATGGGTTAGGGTTTTGTTGAAATTTAATTTTAACAAATCCTAAAGCTTAGATCTGAGAAAAAAATGGCGACACCCCAAAATTTTGGAAAATAAGGATGAAATAGTAAGCCCTATTTTTAAAATCAAATCTACAAAAGATAAATTAATGAAACAACTATATATTTTCATGGAAGAAGATAAAATAGGAGGTAATATTTCATCAAAATTCCATTTTAATCCCTCCACCAAAGTAGATATGGAAAAAATGGCTTTAACACATAGGAAACAAAGAATTAGAAAACCCATAGAAAACAAAAGTAAAAATAGGTAGAATTTTTCTACCTTGGAGTAACAAACAATGAAGCTTGGATGAAGATGGGCCTAGGTACTTGTTTTAGCTCCTAGGTACATTCATCTACCTTATGGATCATAGGGTTCCCACTCTTTCCTCCACGTTTCTTTGGGGCCATAGTAGGCTCAACGTTGAGTGTAGCTAGAAAAGGAGAAGCATGAAGGTTTTATATTAAGTATTGGAAGGATTAAAGGCTTTCACGCTAAAGTTAGATTGCTTCTACCACAAAACACTCTTCCAGATCTCTTGTCCAATGTGATGGTGTTGTATAATGATAATTATAATCAAAACTTGCAAAATCTAAACATATAAAACTCATCTAAAACCTAAATGCACACCTTGAAACCCTAGCTACTAATTTGATACACCATAACTCTAAGTACACTAAAGTGCAAAGGGGGTAAAGTCTAGTTCACATTGATTTTGGGTGGGAAGCAACTTCACTTTTCAAAATTTTAAATTTTTGGATTGTGGGCCCCACCTTGCACCTTCTCTCTTGACCAAAAATTACATCAACGCTAAGATTTTTTCTATATTGGCACTTAGAAGCATATTGCAACCTTAACTCCCATGTATCCACACTAGGGATATCATGCCCAGCATGAAAAAATGCCTCCTATTTTACAAATTCATTAAAATACAACTATTTTACTATTTTTAGTAATCAAAGCCTACCTTTTTCAACCCTAGGTTCCCAAAAGTGGGAGAGACATGAATGACACTAGACACCATGGGTTTCCACTTTGAGGCAATAGTGCCCAGCATGGAAGAAGGGGGTAACATCCATTCTTACCTCTCAAACATCCATCTAGCCCAAGTTTGATCCTGAGATGGGCCCACATGATCATGGACACATCTAGGCACCTCCAGCAAACTTGGAATCTTACTAATCCTAGTCAAAACTGGATAAAACTGGTCAATACTTTAGGATTTGTTGTTTCCACATTAGGGGAGGCTTCATCCATGTTGGGAACCTTACCCTTAGTGTGGATGGATGTGGGGAAGCCAAAAATGACCTAAATTAATTGCCTAATAGCCATTTTTCAAAGCTTGGTGACCCCTAGACTCTATTGAAACCCTCTAGAGCTTTTGAAAGCCTAAAAAATGATCAAATATGGCATAAAACTACCATTTCCCTCTCATCCATGCTAGGATCATCATGCTTAGCATGGAAGAAAATAGGGGGATACTGCATGAGGTGCTTAGAAGTCTCCAAATTAATGGATCTTGACACCCAACATTGACCATCGACACTGACAACCTTGAAGGTTGACATGCATGGTCGATCAGCTATCAATTTGGCCTAGATTTAACCTTCTTGACTAAGGGAGATCTCTTGCACACTAAGCTTCCCACCCTTAGTGTGGATGGAAGGGGGGAAGCCTAAAAAGCCACTCACGGCATTCAAAACAACTAAATTTTTGTCTTAGACACTAACGACCAACACTAGTAATCCTATGGACACTCATGCATAGTCAGATTGATCATAAAAAGTTGAAAATACCTCCCCCTCAATTATCCAAGCTGAGCATGGAAGCCCTAGTGTGGAAAAAAGGGGGGAAAGCCCAAAAATTATCTAATGACCCTTGAAACAACCAAATGTCTACATTGGATTTCAGCAATCGGCACTAGCAACCCTAAAAGCTTGCATGCACTACCAAAAGTGATAAAAAATGGTCCAAAATTGCCCCCCCCCCTTTCTAATTTTCCACCCTGAGCATGGAAGCCCTAGCATGGAAAAGGGGGGAGGATATCAAAAACCACTCATCAACCTTCAAAACATTGAAATCTTGATACCAAGCATTCATAATCATCACTAGCAACCTTAGGGACCTACATGCATGATAAAAAGTGATGCAAACTAGAAAAATGCTATTTCTCCCAAATTTTCCACATTGAGCATACTATCCCCAATGTGGAAAAAGATGTGGAAGCTCAAAAAATACTTGGCAAACCTACAAACTGATTGATTTTAACTCTGGTAGCCCCAAAAGAATACATGCATGGTTGATTGAAGTTAAAACTAGGCTAGATCTAAGTTTTCTAATGTTTCCACATTGGAGATTCCCCAATCCATGTTGCCCAACATGGAACTTAAAGGGGAGACTCATTTGAGATCCATAAATAGCTTAGAACAACATTAACTAAACTTGCATATGCTCTAGGATCCTACTAACATCCTCTGAAGCCTTTAAACTTTAAGAAACTAATGTTAAATGGTCAAAAAATGATTTTCCCTAGTTTTCCATATTGAGCATCCTAGTCTCAGTGTAGAAAAAGGAGGAAGCCCAAAAAATTTGACATGAAACTCTAGTCCTTGACCTCGGAAACCCTGGGAGCACACATGCATGGTCGATTAAGGTTGAAACTAGCCCAGATCTAGGATGCATTATTCTTCCACATTGGGAATTCCTTCCTCCATGCTATCCAATGTGGAAACTCAAGGAGGAACTTATTTGAAGCTCCTAAACTCCTCAAAATGATGTTAAATGACATTACATGCACTCTAGAACCATGGCAACAGTCATTGAAGCCTTTAAACCTTAAGAAATTGATCCTAGATAGCTAAAAGATTGGTTTCCCTAGTTTTTCATGCTAAGCTCCTAGCCCTAGTATGGAAAAAATGGGAAAAAAAGCTCAAAAACCACTTGGGAGTATTCAAAACTACCAAATTTGGACATGGAGAAATAGCCCTTGGCCTTGGTAACTTTGGATGGTAACATGGACAGTCGATTGTGACTTGAATCGGTCTAGATCTAGAATTTTTGCTTCTTTCATGTTGGATTAACTCACATAGTGTGGAAACAAGGGGGAAAGCTACATTTCCACTTTTGGTTGTAAGATGACACTTCCAAAAGCCAAAGATTTACACCAAAGAAGCCTAGGACTTCATGACCTTAAGATCTTGCTTATCTAACCCTATTTCAACCTCCAAAACCCATTCTCCCCATTCTTCCATGTTGGAGTAACCCCCTTAGCATGGAAACAAGGAAAGAAGACCTTAATTTCCCTTAAATAACCTTCAAATGTGTCCAAAATCAGCCAAAAACTTGTAGAATTGAAGTTTATAGCCCTAGGGGCCTAGAAAACTGGTCAAAGTGCTACTAAATCACTATGAATTCCTAAAACAACTATCCCCCTATTTTTTGCACACTAAGGATACTATGTTCAACATGGAAAAATGGGGAAAACCATTTCAACATGTTTTGACACTCAAAATCAACTCAAATTGCCTCAAAATAAAGCTAGAGGATGCATAACTTTTAGATTTGGGTCTCAATTGGCTATTTGATCATGTTTGATTTCATTTTGGCTAGAATCTTGGTTTTCCATGCTTAACCCCCTTTCTTCCACACTAGCTAGTGTAGAAACATGGGGGGAAGGCTCTAGAACCTGCTTTTTAGCCTTTACAAACCTTTGAAGTGCCTAATTTTGATGGATCTGACCCTGAGCTACCTTAGGAAGGTCCCATAACCTTAATTTTGAACCTCTAAGCATCCCAAAACCTATTTTCCTTGGTTTCCATGTTTAGGGTCCTTGTCTCCATGCTAAGTCTAGTGTGTAAGCCTTAAAACACTTGATTTTTGGGTTCAAACAACCTAAGAACAGTCCTAATAGATGCTTGAACTCATCGAATAGCCTTGTTGCCTCAAAACATGGCCTACTAAGGCCTAAAACTAGAAAAACCTAATTATGTTTGACCTATATTAGCCAAATTTTACCATATGTAGCCTTTCTTACTTGATTTTTGCCTTATTACATAATGTTTTAGCTTGTTTTTGGACTTTCATTACCTTGTTGACCTTCTATGACTTTTATATAGCCTTATGTGTTCTTTATTTTCCTTATTATAGATTTATTTGCCTTTTTGGCCTTTAAATGGTATCAAATAGTGAGATTTGACCTTCTCTGACCACCTTTTGACACCATGTGACCATAGCTCGCTAAGGCCTTAAATTGGCATCATAGTTCATCGAGACTCTAAACTGACATCATGGTCCATGAATGCCTAAAATTGGTGAAATTGTGGTCTTTATTGACCATTTGTAGCCTTATTTCTTATACTTCCCCTTCCTTGACCTTTATTTAACCTTTGTTCACCTCTATTGAACTTTGCCAAATTGTCCTTACCTCATTGATGACCTTGGATGGCCTTGATTACGTTAGATTTACATGTGTTTTATAGCATTTTAACATATTTATTTACTTTTACCCAGGTGCCACTTATATGCTTTTGGTTGACATGCAAGATCAAAGTATGAGTACCTGGAAGCAAATTTGCTTGCCTTTGTGTCTACATGGATCTCATGGTGATGTTGAATGGTGTATTGACCTTGATTGCCTAGATCTTGAGCCTAAGAATCTTGTAGACCACATAGCCTCAATAGAGAAACCTCTATAATAGCCTAAAACCTAGTCAAAACCCATGACTTAGAAGCAAGAGACATAACCAAAGACTCTCTAGTTGAGGTTCCTATCACAACACATAGTGGTAAGGAGAAAACCCTTAAACTAAGTTACTCACTAGAGCCTCAATGTGCTCAAGACATCACCAAGGTCCTACAAAATAATGTTGAGGTCTTTGCCTAGTTATATGAAGACATGCTAGGCCTAGACCCACATCTAGTCTAGCACAACATCATACTAGATTCTAGCATTAGACTAGTTAAGCAAAACATGCATAAAATTGGACTTGATTTGGCCTTAGTAGTTCGTGGTGAAATATCAAAGCTCTACAAAGCTAGTTTCATTAGAGCTATCCACTACACAGAATGGGTATCCAACATAGTGGTAGTCCCTAAGAAAAATGGAAGCATCCATATTTGCATTGATTTTTGAGACCTAAATAAAGTGACTATTAAGGATGACTTCCCTTTGCCTAGTATTGATCAACTTATCGATACTATAATTGGACATGTCTTATTGTCCTTTATGGATGAATTCTTGAGATATAACCAAAATAGGACCAACCCAAAGCACCAACTTAGCATGACCTTTATGACCATATGAGGTACCATTTGCTATACTATGATGCCATTTGACCTTAAGAATGTTGGAGCGACATACCAAAGATCCATGACCTATATATTCAGTGATTACATGCTAGGTTTTCTCACTGATTATGTAGATGATATAGTGATTAAGTCCAAGATGGCCAACAACCATGCTAATGACCTAGACCTTCTGCTTAAATGATGCCTCAAATATGAGCTTAGGCTCAATCCTAAGAAATGCATCTTTGGTGTCAAGACTGGAAAGATGCTTGACTTTGTAATCTCTAAAGTAGAGATATGTGTTGATCCTAATAAGGTTAAGGCCATATCCAAATTAGCAACACCTAACAACCTTAAGGAGATTCAAGGATTACAAGGTAGATTACAATTTATTCGTAGGTTTATTGCTAGGCTTACGAATAAGTTATAACCCATGCAATACTTTCTTACAAAAGGAGTTTACTACGAGTGGACAACTCAATGCCAAGAGGCCTTTGAAAATCTTAAGCAAGAATTGACACAACTACCAACAGTCTATCCTCGATAAGTGGATAAACATTTTATATGTACCTTTCCATCTCTAACACATCTATTGCCTCCTTACTCTATCAGAAAGGTGATCATGGAAAAGAAATGCCTATATACTACCTTAGTCATGGATTAGTAGCTCATAAGACTTGATATACTGAGGTGGAGAGGTATTTTCTGGCACTAGTCTTCTCTTTGAAGAAATGAAGACACTACCTCTTCAAAAGCCAAGTCAATGTCATTTGAAAGGATAACATAGTTAGAGTCATAACAATCAACATCTATGAAAGTAGCCGCATAGACCAATGAAAAGCCATAACTACAAAATTTGACCTTCATTACATCTCTCAATCATGAATGAAAGGTCAAGCTATAGCCATACAGCTCATAGTTTCACATGTTGATGATCAAGAAACCATAGATCCTAAATTCCATGATCAACACATTAACACAGTTAGCGAAGTGCCTAAGGGTTACATGCCCTTAGAGTACATACATGCTAGATATTGTGATAATTTAACATCAAGCACTTACAACATTACCATTGTAAATTGTGTGCCAAAGCACTATATTTATAGGCAGGCACACACCCCATGATATTGGATATCCAACATTACTTCTTGGGACCCGATCTCACAAACCCAATATCAGGGCTCCAATATTGAAGCTAGGGAAAAAATGAAATTCATCACTAGGTGTACTGGTGATTGGGTTGCACATATATGCATGATTTCTTTGGGTTAATATAGAACAAACATAGCCATGGGTAATTCCTAGAGAGTGCACAATCATGCATGTTCAGTTTAAACATCATGTTTTGGATATTACATCTCTCTTTCCTATTCTTCTTATTTTCCTTCATCTCTTATATTGGATGAATATTCATGATCTATTTATGTGGTTCATGATGGATGGTGGTAGCTGGTGTTTATTACTTGAAGTTGCACAAACATGCATGTTTCCAATCAATAAGATTGACAGAGCTATTTATGTTTTGATAAAGGGACACACATTCAATACTAGGTGTATCGATGATTGGGTTGCATATCTGTGCTAGGAATTTCATGGATGTGAATGATCTAGTATGAGATGGTATATCTTCTACACTAATTCAACATGTTAGATCTATTTCATTATATCAAGAGATGATATCATGACCTTTGAGGTTGCATGTTCCTGCATGATTCTTTTTGAGATTATTAATATTGCATAAGAGGAATCACACAAATGTTTGGTTAAATTTAAAAATTTGACATCACTGACCATTATATTTAAATGATTTATTTATCCTATTAGGTTGATAACCATGTTACAATATATTTCTTTACTTGGATATAATGCAAGATCAAATAGGTAGCATTGTTAAGAAATTCAAGATGCAAATGCATCCTATTGAATCATGGTATATGATTAATTATAAGCTCAAGGAAGGACACAAGGATATTCGTATTTTCATAAAGGTAATGGAAAAAAAATCATTTGAAGACAAAAATATTATGGTTGTTTCTTATGTAGAGGATAACGACGTGATTTATATTCCATCAAAGAAGTTGATTTCTTCCACAAGGGCTATACTTTTTGGTGACAGATTTCTTCTTGGTACATTGGATGTTGATAGGAGCAAATTGTCTTCTACCATGAAATGATATGAAGCAAATAGGATTAATTATAACTAAAGTGAGAGTGAAGTTGTAGCATTTGTAAAGAGATTCTTACACTAGAGAACTACTTTGAAAACATCAGTTGTAGTTCTCTATAGAAGGAATCATATATATTTGCCATATAATTCATATAACGAGCTACTACTAGTACATCAACTAAGATATGTTTGAATGCATCTTATAGTGTCTATAGAGAGACTACCCTTGATAACTCCATTTAAATCAAAAAAGCAATCTGAATCAAGAAGTAAAAAAACTATTAGAGTTGCAAATAAGGGGATCAAGGTGGCAAAAACTGAGAGGGTGTATTTCCACCCTAATTTCTCTACTAGCTATCAAGTTAAAATCAATATATGCACTTAGGCACCTAATAAGTATAGAATCAAAGAAATGAATATGAAATATGTTGAGGAACTTCTCTCATCACTATCCAAGAATCTTGTTACTATTGTTTATGACTGTATCCTTTTGACTTATAAGGTATCTAGTGGTAAGAGGTTTACTCCCTTACATGATATAGATCTTGAATTTGATGATTTTTGGATCTAGATTAATGATGGACAACACTTAATTTATGTAGCCAAAATTCTATTGGAGAGAGATGATGTGGATCAAGATGTGAAGAATTTTTATAGAGTTCGTTGTGCCAAGATGCTAAAGGTGGACATCCTAGTCTCCATAATTACAAAAATTTTTTATTCTCAAAATTAGATACAAGGAATGAAATATGATCCATCATATATAGAGATGGTAAGGCATGCTAAGAGCTACCTGGCACAAAAAAACATCTATAAACTATCAACTGAAAAAATTTCTAAAGAGCTAGTATCAATTTACGATAGCCTCAAATTTATATTTAAGTAAGTTGATTTATCTATTTTAATTTACTATTGTGTTTGATATTATAAATTATATCATTACATATTGATGGTTTAATATCTTGCAATGTCCTAAAATTTAAGGCTTTATAGGGAAGAAAGTATTTCTTCCTATAGATGACGCACTATGAATGAAGTTGAATGAAATATTCACAATGTATCAGAATGATATCTTGTAGTGTTGTCCTATGATATCTTCAGATGAAAAATTCAAGGAAAATTACTCAAAGAATTTGACTTCTAATATTTTCCACCCACTGCAAGGCCTTTGATTACATAAGGTTGAAAAATGTGCTAACATGATACTCTCTAGGGAGATGTGCTTTAAACATATTAAAGGAAAGGATGAGTCTCGTAGATCAATAATAAATAGAATGATCACTCTAGAAGAGAAATGTGATCATATGAAGTGCTCTCATTATTTTAAATTATCTCTAGTCCAATATTTTGTGGGTAGAGATTCATTTGTCATTTTCTACACGAACCTCAATGTCGATAGTGTTTGCAATAGGTATTTAATCTCCTACATTCTATAATTTTGTATTCATCATATTTTAATATAATATATCTCTATTTATTGATTTCAGCAATTTCATATGTATTTAATTGATGAATACATGTTCATTAGTCTTCCTAGAAATGTGGAGTTTACTAAAGGAGAGCTTAAGCTTAAGACTAATGTTCAATCAATACTACATTAGCTTTTGAAGTCTCTATCATCTAAGGAGGATACGTCTACAACAATCAAGAAGCATGATAATTTTTTCTACTATCAACAAAATCCAGAGTTTTTTGACTTAACATTACAAAAGTATGAGAAGGAATTCTCAACAATGGAGAAATTAGTTATTTTCTATTTTATTGATTTTGAGAATATAATTGTTGAGTCCTTTTGTTTTTTAAAAAAATTTATTTGAATTTGAACAAAGAACAATTGTAGTCTATTTTAGAGTAGTTATTAATATTGACATGGATAATTATCACTTATTTAAATATGCTTGTATATTTAGTACTATTTTGTTCCAATATGCTTTAAGTTACCACTACAAAAGGAAAGCAATGTTTGTCTTGATTTTTTATTTCTTCACAATGGTAGAAGTAGTTGAGCTCCCCAATGTCTTCTAGGAAGGTGACTACGATATCATGAAAAAGAACTTGATGGATGTAAAATCCATTAAAGATATTCTTCCAAATGTGGCTATTCTAGAAGATGTTGATTACATCTCTTGTAAATTAGTAGACTTTTAAAGAAATCTTATTAATTTTATTTTAATGAAGGATGAGGTAATTATGAAGGATGTCTCCTACATTGTATCGTTATTCTATTACAACAGCCTCCTAAGAGCATTAAGTGAATACAACGACATTGGTATCATATCAGTACACTATGATGATCTATGATGTTTCCTATAGTTTTCAAAGCAAAGAAACTAGTTGCAATTGATAAAGAGCCTTTCAATATTAAAAATGTAGAGGAGAGATATTGAAGCATTTTGGAAGTGAAAGACATATATAAGGATGTTGTAAAATATGCTATGTTAAATTTTATAAATAATATAGTTTAAAGTATTATAGTAATATCATCATTGATAATAACATATTTTTCATAAGTAGGAAGGTTACATCTCTGATGAGCAAGATAATATAGAAGAAGAAGAAGAAGAAGAAGTTTTCAAACAAGTTATTGTTATAATACATTAATACTACATAGATTCAATAATATCAAAATGGCAATATTACTTACACTTATTACTAAAATAGAAAAAGAAAAAGATAAGGACATACATGATGATTCTGATGATAATGAAGATACTAAAATAGATGAAGAATTGGTGTGTTTATATGTATATTAATATGATGAATCTAAAAAAAAATTTTAGGATTGATGTACTGCGCTAATTCTTTGATATATACATTTTGATTAGGAAACCTCATTGGAAATTGTTGGATGAGACATAGCAAGTAAAGGTTCTTTAAGAAAGTGTAAGGTCAACATCATGAAGTATGTTGAAATGAATCCTTATAGTATTATTAAATTATTTTTAAAATTATTTCATTATATATGTTTCAAGGAGGAATGCCAACACCTTCAAAGACAAAAGATAGTTAGTGTAAACAAATTGAACAAACCAAAGACAAATACTTGACATAAAATTATGTATTGAATTTAACATTTAGTAATTTTATATTAAAGAATATATTCAGTTGTATATATAATTTTTTATAGGTTTGTATCGATGAGAGTTAGAGTTCTGTTAAATGTCCTAAAAAACAAAGCATGATTCTGGATTTTATTGTATCATACCATTATAAATTGAAAGAGTAATAAAATTGTCATGTTTTATTATGCATTATTGATAGAAAATAATATTATGTTAATTTATAATTATATGTCATGTTAGAAAATGTCTAATAACTCTAACATATGTGCTTTAATTCTTGTCAATTAGATGCATTAAAAAATACTTCAAACTAGAAATGATGTAGAAATTTATAACATAGTGTTCTTCCAAGAATACTATATTGAGGTGTTGGTTGTAGTGGATGTAAATGTTGTCATAGGAAATGATTTAAGGAGTTTAATACAAAAATGGAAGATAGAGGACACAAGCTTCATATACTATTTCAAAAAGATGAAATCAATTATATAATTTTAATTCACATATTATTTTTTAATCCATTAGTACTATTGAAATTAAGTAGAACATATAAGTTAGAAGATGGGAAGATGAAATTAAGATACAGTATTTTAAGGTTAATACAACAAGAAGGGATTATTTTTAATAACTACCAGAAAATATTTTTTCCAATGAACATTTGGATTAGAAAGAGTATGTTTCATTGAGTACTTATTATTGTTGATGTCATTGCAAGTTCAATAATAATTATGGATCCTCTAAATGGTGATAATGAATGCAGTGAGCATACTGATATTATATACAAGTTTCTTGAGGTGGATCATAGTATTATGAAGAGATAGGGTCAATTTCATTGAGAACTATGGAGACAGTTATTTCAAAGAAATATACCATGATAGAGAAATGCATATGACTATGGCATTTATGTCTTACTTTATGTAATATGCATTCTATGTCATAGAAAGATATCATTTAACACATTAGATGTATCATTATATAGAAGGAGAATCGTATGTGATATATTAAATGTGTTAGACTAGCATGCAACATGGTTTTCTAATGTTAAATAAGTGTTTTTTGTTACATTTTCTTATCTCTTATGTGACAAGTGTTTTAATTTTAATGTTTCTTATTCAAAATCATTTTATTATTTTGTAATATCAAATAATTTTCATTCATATTATGATGCTTATTATACTTTTTGATATCCATTATCAATATCTTAAAATTGAGAAAGCAGTTATAATATTTGCAAAATTGAAATAAATGTACAATTAGATGATGCACATATTGTGAAAACTTGCAAATATAAATTTAAAAATAGAAAGAAGAAAAATAGTTATATTAGATCTAAACAAGGTACTTTTGAAGGATATACATATGTCACATGCAAAAGAATTGAGGAATTACAAAAGAAAATATGACATTATACTTGGAAGAAAGTATTACTATATTAGACTCGGTATGCATGAGTTTCTAACCCAATTGAAGAAGAAAGGAATTAAATACACATTCTAGTCTTTAGTGCAATTAGCCAATGTAAAAATAATAATAAATTACCTCATCAAGAATGTTGATACCAAACCTAAATTTATTTGGTGTCAAATACAATGCTGAAAACTTTATTGCAAGGGGACTCTGCTTCCATTTTTTCAAAAGCCTTTGCAATGATTTGTCTAGACATATGGGAATCAATACAGATGAGAGGATGTTGCGATTGTTGATGATACATGTGATAAAATTCTTGATGATGAAAAGAAAACTTTATTCAAGACATCTAATATGATTTAAATAATGATAGAGATGATTACCTACTTAGGAAATTACTACCATCAATTGTAAATCCTGTTAGTGATAAATTGAACATTGAGAAGCTATTAAATTCCAATTAATAACTTGTAAATATTATTCAATGTTTTTTATTATTTATGATATAGAATATATTATGTTGTAAGGTCATTTTGAATGATCATATTATTAACTTTGTTTATGGTCTACTGATTACCATAGGATAATTTGTAATATAAAATATAATTATATAATTATTTAATAATGTTCTATTTAGCAATTGATTTTATTATTTTTAGAGGATCTATATGCATAGATCAAATGAGCTTATATTAATCTTGTCCATGTGTGTATAACCATGTCCTAAAACCTAAGTAAACAATAGTTTGCATATGTATCTCCATTGTAAGCTTTCTCATTAATAGGAGTAATAAATATTCTATTCAATGGAACATGTGCTTTAACACAATAGGATATGAACAAATGGATGAAATAGCCTTTCCTTTACATATGACATTGATTAGGAACTTATGTATCAAATGGATTATTTTTTGGGATTCCAAATTATTGTCTAAGAATTAATTATTTACCAACTAGACTACCATTTTAAATTCTGTCTTCTTTTCTACCTAATGTAAGAAAGCTTAATAATATGAATAGCTTTCCTCCTTCTTGATTTGTATGACTACAAAGTACCCACTTGTGTGCTGCCTAATTTCATTGTGGGAGATGAAACTTAATTAGTCATTAACTATACTACCATTTTATCTTATGTCTTCTCTTCCACTTAATGCAAGCTTGATAATATGCTTAGCTCTCTTGCTTCTCCTTACTCTATGCTTTTATTAAAGTATTCACTTGCATGGCCTAACTGCCTTGTGAATTTAATTAATAATGTTATAGTTATATATTTACTTAACATTTTCTATTAAGCTACTTATTTTATTATTTCAATGGATAAGTTTCATAACGAAAAGTGTAAATTAGCACAGTAGAATACTCAATTCTATAAAATCATAATCAATCATATATAAGGTTTATTAAAATGTAATAAAAGATTATATATTTTGTAGAGTGAATTTTTAAACTTGTTTGGTATATAAAGATAAATATAGTTATATATCATAATTGCAAATTCTAAGCATAAAAATTTAGAATAGTGACTTTTTACAATAATGTAGTAAGTTCATGTATACAATGAATTTAATACAAAATTTTCTACTTTATTTTTGGCAATTAGAGTGAAAATATTTTAAATATAATGAAAATATCCCTTTCCCATAATGTGTGAAACTTAGTTTGTTGTTGCACATGCATGGGATTCCAATAAAGAACCTTATCTTCAAGTCGGAATGTAACTTTTCTTATTCATGTATTGTGACATTATTTGTTGTGCATCTTGTGCACTTCATTTATCATTAGGGCTATTCATCAATTTTCATATAGCACATTGAGTATCATAAGACGTTTTTCTTAGGCTAGATTAATGTTTAGGTTAAGGTTACATGTAGTTATGAGTATACGAAGTTTAGCTTAGATTGAAAGTTTGGGTTACTTTTTGTACACTACCTTATAGGAAGAGTAGCCTATAAAAAGTTTTCATGCTAAGCGATATTCCCAAAGAGCATCATTAAGTTTGTTGCTATATTCTCTCCTATATCTACTAATGGTTTGCATTAAGATTCTTGTGATTTCCTATTGGTAATCTCAACTAGACCATTGGCTTGAGGGTGATAAAGAGTTGTAACTTTATGTTGCACCTCCAAGCATTACATAAAATTGTGAAAAATAAACCTCATGAAATGTATCCTATTATTCAAAATTAGTGCTCTAAGCACATCAAACATATTTACCACCCGTTGTTAAAGAAATTGAGCTATAGTGTGTACAGTCAGATACAGCTACAGCTTTACCTCATTTGATGTAATAGTCAACAGTAACTATAATGTAGCCCTTTCTATTTAACATGGAGTGATGGTTCCCATAAAGTCAATTCTCCAAAGGTTGAAAGGCTTTAGTGGTTGGATTCACTATTGGATCTCTTTCATTCATGTGGTCATTCCTCCATATCTTTGGCATCACTTACATGAACAGGAAAAATGGTGAGCATCCCTGAAGATAATTGGCCAAAAGTATTCTACCATGATGATCTTTGTGATTGTCCTCCTTCCTACATAATGGTCCCGACAAGGACCTTCATGAACATCCTGGAGGATCCACAACTGGTCTCCATTGGGTACACACCATCGAACTAGGCCATTAGCATAAACCTTATAGAGGTTTCCTTTAATTTCTATGTAATGATTAACATGGTAAAGAAATTATTGTTTCTTCTTATTACTTCATTGTATGGGAGTCTTCTATATGAGAAGATAGAAAAGGAACTCATCATACTAATTGGTAACCTATGATCCTTAAACTTTAATGGACTTAGTAAAGAGGAGTTTATTTGGAGTTGATTAGATAAGTGTTCTTCATTCTCATTGCTATCCCATCTTAATTAAGATAAATGATCAATAACTACGTTCTCGATTCCTTTCCTATCCACCATGGTAAGGTCGAATTCATGTAAGATTACCAGCCACTGTACAACATGGATTTGAACTACTAATTTGTTCATTAAGAAGAAGAAAGCACTATAGTTAGTGTGCATAAAAATTGGGTATTTAAGCACATAGTGCCTAAATTTTTCTAAGGCATACATTAATGCCATAAGTTCTTTTTTAGTGGTGGTGTAGTTAAGTTGTGTACCTACAATGCTTTTTCTTGTATAATGAATATAATATGAACTTTTTTTATTATCCATTTATGTAAGCACTACTCCTAGAGCATAGTTAGATGCATTTGTTATTATATAAAATGGATTGGACCAATCTGGGGTGTGTAGAATTGGAATTTTTATGAGCTTCTTCTTGAAGTGCTAAAAAGTTTATTCACATTCCTTGGTCCATTTGAAGACTGCATATTTCTTTGTAAGTTCCACCAATGGTTTGGTGATCCTAGTGAAATTCTTGATGAAGTGCATGTAGTAACCACTATGGCTAAGGAATGACCTCACATATTTTATAATTTGATGTTACCTAATTATTATTTGGATGATCCTTACATTTTTAGGATACATCTCAATTCCCTTTTCTAAAATTTGGTATCCAACACAATACAATCTTGGACCATTGAGTGGCTCTTCTATCATTTAAGCCATAGGATCATGTCCACTTATTATTTTAACACTTGTTCAAGATGGTCTAATACTTGTTCAAAGTTAGTACCATAGATGGAGAAGGCATTCATGAAGACTTCCACACCACTACCAATTTGTTGTTGGAAGATGCTCAGTACTAGATATTGAAAAGTTGTAGGAGCATTGCAAAGGCCAAAGACATCTTTTTATATGTAAAAGTTTCCTAGGGACTTATGAAAGTTGTCTTGTCCTAGTCTTATGATGCAATTGAATTTTGTTTTAGCCACTATAACCATTTAGAAAACTATAGTAATTATGCCCTAAAATTGTATCTAATACTTGGTCCACAAATGACAATGAAAAATGATCTTTAAATGTAGCCATGTTCAACAACTTAAAGTCTATATAGATCCTCCATTCTCCTCCTTTTTTATCACAATAATGTGTGGGCTTAACCACTCATTACCTACCATAGGATAGATGAATATTGCCTTAAGAAGTTAGTGAACATCATCTTTGATAACTTGTTTTACCTTAGGATTCAACCTTCTCTATGGCTATCTCTTTAGTTTGATGATGGTGTCTATACAAATCTAGTGCTACCATATTCATGGATCTATTTTAGTTCATTCATCATATGACTAGGTAAAATATATTAGCCATTTGTTCATGACTTTTAGCAACTTTTCTTTTTGTTCTGTAGTAAGACTGACATTGATGATTATTAGCTTACCATTATTAAGAAAGACATACTCGAGAGTTTTCCATAAAGTATTTAACTCAAGAGGTTCTTGTTTAAAATTTATAGGGGTTTTAAACTCCCCCCAATCTAGTTCAACTTTTGTATGGAAGAGTTGTTTTAAATCTACTCTATTTCATTCATCTTATCAATATAAGCACTTGTGAGGAGCTCTATTAGTTCCATGCATATTATTGAATTAGAGCTATCATCCGTCATTAGCCACTAGGTGCCTTCTTGTTTAGTGACTGTTGCATATAGGCACCTTTGAATATTTGATGTTTTGACATACTTATTGCATGTTGTGATGGATGTACTTGCTATGACTTATATTTTCTTCATTCAATGGCATCTTATGTTACTTCATGCGATGCATGAAACTAACTTCTATTTTTCCTAGAGATTTCTAAGGAAAGATCTCTAATTGCTAACTTGGCAATGATTGTGTTGAGCCAAGCCCTTCCCATGATAATAGGGAACTTCTCCTTACAATTATCCATTTGGATTACTAAGAAATCTACTAGATAGGACCAACCACAAATAGTGATTACAATATCCTTCATTAATCTCAAAGGAACAATGATGGATTGATTCACAATCTCTAATATGATATTTCATTTCTTAGTGGAGGCAGGTTCTAAGTCTTATACATGTCTTGAGAAATTAAGTTTACTCTAAAATTTGAGTCCAGTAGAGCCTTGCATGGATCATTTCCTACAATCTATAAATAAATTAATGGATTCATAGGATCATATTATTTTCTTAGTAAGGTATCCTACATTTATCCAATCTATGACTACATGAGTCAACCTAATAGTATGAACATTCTGAGACTTTTAATTTAAAGGCTACTCAATGGTAACTTCAGAAGTAAGTAATGCATGGTTAGCAATCATAGATGTCTATGAGGGTTTAGGTGGATTATTGGATTTAAAGAAAGCCCTTTTTCAATGCTTAAAGTTAGAACCACTTGGATTGTCATTGGTTTATAAGTTAATGGCCATTATTACATTTTTTTGTTGGGGCTATGGTGGAATTTCCCCTTGCATAGGTGGTGCAAGTGATAAGGGAGTAGTATTAGAGGGTGTAGGGTACGCTACTAGATAAGGGGAAGGATAAGTGGAAGGAGACTTAATTCATGAAGTAAGTGTTTTGTGATATTTTGAGAGATAGTAGTGATGGAAGAAGGAAGTGTGCATTGCAGAGCCAAAAGAAGATAAAGGTTGCTAGATACAATATCCATATGGATCTGCTTGTTGATAAGGATATTATTGTCATGGTGGTGGCATCCCCCAAAACTATGGATTTTTCCATTGCTAATAATGTTACTAAGGCTGAGGTGGTGCTTCACTTGAATAATACTATGGTGAGCAAAGCTACTATTGATAATTGCCTTGTGGATAAGGTAATCTCCTAGTTGATTGCCTTTTTGCAACTTTTGAATTTAAAGCATACATCTAAGATTCTTGTAGATGTGACACTATAAGAAAACATCCCTTAGGATGGTCATATTGATAAATGTTGCATCCTTTATCATCTATTTTTAAATTTGCAACCTTAACAACTGTTGTAGCCTTACCTTTCTACTGATAGTAGTCCTTCCCTATATCCTTCCTTTACCTTCTATCTCTATCTCTATTCCCTTGCTTTACTTTCTCTTCCACATTATTAAGAGCTATTTGGAACTTCTCATCCAAGGATTCCTACATTTTGTTCATCTTAGTTGATATTTCTATAACAACTTTCTAAATTGACAAGGCTTTCCTTTGCATGACTTCATCTAGTGGTGCTTCCTCCTCTGAATCATAGAAACATACCTTCCTTTTGTGAATGGAAAGATTCTTATTATATTTCTCTAGACTTTTTTACTTTTTAAACTCTCTTTTTTCCTTTGCCACTTGATCAATAAACCTTTGAATCCAATGGATCCTCATCTTTGACTGTCTTCCTTAAGCATAAATTCCAAGATTTTCTCTTATTTTATTTCTAAGCCCATCTATCATGTGGTGAAGCTATTCCCTTTGAGAAAACCCATGGCCTAGGCATCCATGCAAGCGAGAGTACTACCAACCTAAGGCTACATCCAAGGATTTGTGATTTTCTTGTTTCCATATTTAAATTTATTTTCTTAGGTTGGATATCCTAGAGTATGTTAAATACTTATCATTGAACAAATCCAACATTGTATACTTCAAGAATCAATACCAACTTTCAACTTCTTTGATGAATGTATTGGAAAGTTGTTTGACTTTTTGCTACTTATTTTCAATATTCTAAAAGGCACATGCATCATGGAAAGCTTGTAAGTGATGTTATTGATCAACACTATATCCTTCTTCAAACTTAGGAATATTTTTCATATTAAGCTATTTGATTTAGCTATCCCTTTGATGATTGGTAGGAATTCAAACTACTTCTAGAATATTAATCATACCTCTTGTAGCAAGAAATGGTTCATCATAATCATTATATTCCTAATGGCCCCTATCATGGTCATGTCTCCTATGATGTGACCTATTATGCCT
This sequence comes from Gnetum montanum, assembly GCA_015680685.1. Lineage (NCBI taxonomy): Eukaryota > Viridiplantae > Streptophyta > Gnetopsida > Gnetales > Gnetaceae > Gnetum > Gnetum montanum. Next base: position 930,841 of record MNCI01006382.1, read on the forward strand.
TCATTTTTCGATGATGCTCCTCTTTCTCTTGTAGTTGATGCTCTTTTTTCTCATCACTATGATAGAATTTTTGGTCATCTTCATCTTGGTCCTAAGCATTCCTCCTTTAGTCTCGGCCATGGTCTTTCCTATTAAAGTTTGATGACAAGGAGGATGGTGAAGGTGGAGGGCTAGAAGAGTGATGCCTATTGGTCCTTCTCTTGTGATCCTTTGATTATTCCTTTTCTTTTTCTTTTGAAGAATGGTTTGGAGATTTTTTTTCTTGAGGTTCTTCTGGTTCTAAACTCTATTCTTTTCTCATCTTGGTTATTTACCAAAATCAATTGTAACTATTGGTGAAGTGTGTCTTCCTCACCAAAAGGAGAAGGATCTTAATGTCAAGACTGCCATGTTAGAAATTTAGGATCCTCTTTTTGTGGTTGTAGAAACAATGACATTGGGACCTTCTTTTGCAGTAGAGGCTTCATAGCATGCCTCTATGCATTGATCTTTTCTAACATAAGTGTTCATTAGCTAATAATCTATAGTGATATGGTCTATTACCTCATACTATAGATCTAATGATTTGATCCCCAGATTCATGATATTTTCCATTAGCATCAAGGAAATAGAATGATCAGGAGCTAATAAAATGTTATCCTTTAAATTCCTCTAGTGTAACTATTCATCCTGATAGAGAATGAAAGTGAAATCTAGATAGTAGGGATCTGGATGTGCATAGAACACTTTCAACTATTGAGGTTTTTCATCGATAGTCCTTTTGGATCTATCATGTTGCTCGTTGGAATCAACAATAGGTGGTGGTGAATCATTCCTATGAAAAGAAGCTATCTTATTTTTTTTGATAATGTGTGCATTGATAAAATATTATTATTATTATTTAAATGATAATGCATTATTTACTCCTTATAACGACTTTGTATGAGTTCACTATGTACGAATACATAATGCACTTAGCTAAACTAGTCCCTAGCAACAATGCCAATGATGAGCAATAAGTATTTCCTTGTTAACCATATGAATCACTAGCATGTATGTGTGATTTAGTTGAATTTCATGTACTATATTTCACTTAAGTATTTGATATCATTAGATGGTGAAATTTGTAATTATTAGTCATTGTCTTTCCAATCAACACTTGTGTTAATCTATGTGTATGGTTAAGCGTGGTTGAGGTATAAGATATTTATTTTTATTATTTTCTCTACTTACTAAATAATTAAGTAAATAAATATTTAATATTTAAATTAGCTAATTAATTAACTACTTAATTAACTAACTAGCCTAATGTGGAGTATCCGCTCTTGCTTTCCATATACATCTTGAATATATACTAATGTTGTTAGGTTACCAAGTGTCAACTACTAAGTATACCAAGTGTTAAATACTGGGATTACTAAGTGTTACTATATTATGCTCAAATTGGTTGTACTCACATTGCTTACAGCTGAAAATATTAATTGTTTAATAATAAAAAAGTAAATTTCATGTGTAGTAAATTGCAGGAAAGTAAAGTTGTGCTAATACAAGTGCTACAATGGATTGAAGAAATATTGATTTTATTTCTATTCATGAAAATTTGTCTAGGTACATGTGCACATAAATAAAATGTCATACAATCACTTGAATCTATGTTGTAGGCACTTAGAGGAAAAAATATTGTAACTTCTATAGGAAGAAGGCTAAGGGAACAACCAAAAGGTGTCATAATTGTGATGGATGTATGTATTTATGTAGAGAATGATTGCATCAACATTGATGCACTTGTGTCTACATATCCTAAGATGTGTCGATAGGGCTACATTAATGGGTATGCATCAATGCATTCACCTTATTGACATTTCATCACTCTACAAGTAGTTTCCTACCACTAATTAATCTTATGAATATTACCAGTAGGTTTTTCATGCATTCCACAAAGACTTTAAAATATTTTGTTCATTAAGTTTTGTAAACATATTAGCATTTATTCAAAAAAAAAAAACTCTTGATTTTCAAAGGAGGAAGAATTAATCCTAGAGAAAAATGTATTGATAGAAAAATGACATGAAAAAGTAGCATTTGTATGTAGTTCTACTTTATTTATAGGCTTTTAAGAAAACATTAGAAATGTAAAATCTATCAAGACAACCATAAAATTATCATTTCCTTAATGATAATTACACCAAGTATAATTCTTCTTATTTTAATGATGTGGGATTAAAGAGCTAAATTCAAAAAAAAATTTCTTTGAAATTATACTAATCATCTTGTTCTTAAGAATATATATTAGGAGAAAAATCATCAAGTTTCTCTAAATAACTTTTAATCATATTAAAATCACCTCCAATATTCTAAGCAACTTTAGGTAAAAATAGAAGATATTTCGAAATATTTCATTGATTTTTGAATTATTAAGAGTATAAATATTACAGAGTTTAAAGTCTCCTTTTTCATGACAAGTAATCAAAATAACTCTTCTAAAGTTGTCAAAGCTAAAATTCAAAAAATTTTAGTCTAACTTTTATTAAGTAGAATAGTAACACCTTCTTTATTAACTTTATGAGCAGTAGAAAAAATAATGTAGTTTTCTAAATGCATTTACTAACAAAATTAATATCATGCATTGAAATCTTAGTGTCTTATGGTAAAAGAAAATTTGGTGACAAATGTCAATTTGAAAGATACTTCCTAGCAATCTTTGCTTGGGACCTATCAAAAAGGCCTTGATTATTCCATGATAAAAATAACATTGTGTTGTAGGGGAGAAGAACCCCATCATTGATTTTTCAAGCTTAGCATTTGTCTTATAATCTATGTTTTTCTCTAAGGAAAATTTTGATCATTTATATAATGGGAGGGATGAACATCAAATCAGCAATTACAATAGTAGTATCATCATGGAGGGAAGAAGATCTTCTAACAAAATAGATGAATAATCAAACCATGAAGCCATATAGGAATCCAACCATTGGAAGGATCATGTATCAACTATGAGGGAGGGGAGGGGTAAGAATCCCAACCTTATTTCCAACCAACCAAAAAGCCTTGGGCATTCCTATAGGGCATCAAAACCAAAAACCAAAGAATATTGATGTACAACATCATAAAGATCATTTAAAATAAAGGGTATGTGATGAGTGGCGAGATACCCCTACACTCAACCATACGAATACAAATATTACACGCGCGATCCAATCGAACTCTGCAGATGGACTAGTTGTGGCATCTAGACAGTTAGCCTTAGGTCATGGTTCGCTATCCTCCCACCTAGACTAGTATTAGCTTTGTCACATATGGTTTAGTCTAGGGTGAGGTGTATGATGTGTTTCTAACCTAATGCTACTCCTAAAGGAAATGGAAGATAATATTATCTAAGCTAAGGGAGAAAGGGTGAGAAGGAATCTAGCTAGCCTAAGTGCGATGAGCATCCGTTCCTTGATTATCCGTACACATCTTGGACTTTGTGCATGACTACCACTGGGATTACCAAGTGCAGATCCTAGGTACGCTACTGGGTTACCAAGTAGTCACACTTAAATGCTCGTAATCAAGTCGTACTCATTCTGCGTTTAACATGAGTTTAAGGGTGAGAGAGAGCTTAACTAGGAAAGTAGTAAATAATAATTAATTAAATGATTATTCTAGGTGAATGCTGCAATGATGAAGTAATCTCGATCTTTATTGTCGGTCATGTGCGTGTCCAAGTACGTCACACTCGAATAAAGGATGCCATACAATCATAATCACCACACTGTGAGCATAACTGGGAGGAAAAGGGTTGAGTAAAAGAAATTAAAACACTTAAAGTAAAACTGACTTCCTATGTATCTCCCCACTATGATTCATCTATCTACCTCTTATTTATAGATGAGGAGACAGGCTGTGATATCGCATATGCGATATTGCTATCACCCAAATGATGACTCATCATACCCCCATGATTGAATGAAAACTCATCCTCGAGTTATAGTGATTACACAATGGATAGGTATGGGATTATTGGATGGTGAAAATGGGATTATGCTGCAATGTGAAATGAAAACAAAACAAAGACACAACACAAAGAATGTGCTACAACTACAAAATTTTGTGGAACTCATGTAGTTCTTGGTGGTGGTGGCTCCTCCATTGGTGCTTTCCCTTTGTCTTGTGGTCTAGGTTTTGAGACTTGATGATGTTGGAGTATGGACTAGAGCTTCTCCTCTTTGGTCCAGGGATCCTATGTTGTCCATGCTAGTGTTCCAATGTTTGATGGAGTTGACACTTCCCACGGACAGGGTAGTTGCAAAAACATTTGATTGGCCTTGACATACTAAGCCACGAATACCCGTCGTTCCTCTTCATAGGCTCTGGCTTTATCTTTGTATTCTTGGAAATCTGCAAGTTGTCGAGCCAAATCTATTGCGACACCTTTTTGGCCTTGGTAGCTTACCTTCATCACCTTAAGTTCAGAATTTGCAATCTCTAATTTTTCCAATAACTTCTTACGTTTTGAAAATTCTGCTTCGTATTTGACATAGGTGGAAGCTACCTGTTGCTTGAGCTCTGTTCTTGGATGCCCTGCTATTAACATGGAAAGGTTGGCATACTGTAGGTTTGCCAAATCCATGTATTCTATTAGATCCTGAATCTGTAGGTCCCGATTCTTAACTTCCACTTGGTGGGAAAATGCATATGTGTCCAATATGGCCCTCCAATCAGTGTGTTGAGCACTAATAGCATTGATGTGGGCCTTGTCCATATGAATCTCCATCTCAAGGATCTGTTTGTACATTCCCACCTGATCTTGGAAGTGCTCCTTTAGCTTTTCATGTCGTTTAGCCTCATTTTGCCATGCGCTTATTTCAATAGCTGTCTTTTGAAGGATTGCACATACCTCCTCCATTGAGAGGGTTCGATTTTCCCTAGCTAAATGACTTATGTCCTAGTTAACCTAGATGAATTATTCTCACAACTGATGGAAGTATTCTTCAAGAACATTCTTTTGCTTTTCCACAAAGGTCAACCGAATGTTGTCGACAATAAGCTATTTATTTTCCTCCTATAAGGCATTGAGTGCTTTGATATGTGCATGAGTTTGCGCCTGTGCTCTAGAGGAATCCTAAAAAGCCTTATCTTTTTCTTCAGTCAACTTTTTATTCTTCATTAGTAGCTTGGTTAGTTGCTTAGTTCTGAAGCTGTCAAGCTAGTCTACGGGAACAAATTGTAAAGGATCCCGCTCTGCTGCTTGTAGGGCCACCAGTTGCTCTTGTAATTTCTACACCTCTGCTTCAGCATGCTCGGACCTCACTTCTATTAAAACCAGCTCCCCCTTCGTGGAAATGAGGTCTGACTGAATTACCGTAACATCTTGAGGGATGTCAAACAGGGACATCATTACTCATCCTATTTGTAGTAATCGATCAAGCACATCCTCATGTTCTGCAGGAGTCATTGAGGTTCTGGCCAGAGTTTGAGCATCCCATGCTCCTGTGAGATCTGTCGATGTCACAATAAGTACATTGAATGATTCTTTAATGTGGTCTGCGACCACTTCTATAGCTCCCGTGGCATCTTGGTGTTGCATGACCATCACAGTGGCCCCTTCACCAGTTTCTAATTACACCTAGAAAGATGTTGTGTTTCCTGAGATCTGTTGCGACCAAGTACTTTCCCCTCCTCCTGTATGGATAGACACTTCACCCCTTGTATGATCCAAAGAAACTGTGGGCTGTATGGCATCATCAATGACATGGAAGAGATTTGTGTCATCATGAATTCCCCAAATGAGTGTCTCAACGATGGCCCTGAGATGGCTCATCGACGGTCCATAGTCTTGTGGCGACGATGGTTGATCCTGGCCCGTGCTAGGCTTTGCTTCCTATTGTTGGCTAGGTCCTGTGCTTGGAGGTTGGCTGGGTCCTGCAAGTTGAGTTGCAGTTGGTCCAGTCATCTATTCTTCTTCTTCTTCTGGTCCCAGTGTCTCACCAGTGATTTTTCTTACAACTGGTGGTTTTAACAGTTCATCATATGAAGAATTTTGGGCTTTTTGGAGGACATCATTAGTGTATCCTTTGATACTAGCACATTAGCACAACTTCTTGATAAGACAAGGGAAAGGTAAGGCAAGCTTCCCTATCTTCTGTTCCTCGAACCGCGTTAGGATCTCTGTTAAGTATAGATGAGGTAAGTTAGTGTTAACCTTCCCCATCAGCACCACACATCCTCTTGCCATATACGATGATATTCTTTTTAAGCCCTTCATGGGGAAGAGGTGATACATTCCAATTTTAAAATAGATCCTCTCTTTCGTCGTCAACTCACCAAATATCTTATCTTTGCCATACACCCTTTCCAGCCAATCCTGTTGCACATCGGGGTCTGAATGGATGGATAACTAAGCAACCTTGGGCCCTAAATTTGGAAGGTTTAATACTTCTAAAATGGCCTATGTGGAGAAATCAACTGACACACCACAAATATTTATGGTGGTTCCTTCGTCCCTATTGTGCCATAATTGGTACGTCTCCCCTAGGTACCAAGCACCACTTTTGGAGAGGGTAGGCCATAAGGGAGACCCTTTGAGGTGATCCCTAATAGCCTTAGGAGTGAACTTTTCAAAAGATTCAAATTTTAATTCCACAATCACCGCAGAAAATGTGGACTTTTCGTGGATGGCCTAAACACAATCTTGGGGTAATGTGAGCCGTTGTCTTTGTTCATGCACTGCAGCAGCTCCTCCTTCTGCCTGCCTGGACTGTACAGTAGGAGGGTCCTCTTGATGAATATTGAATGACTGTTCCTCCTATTCTGCATGTTGTTTATTAGGATCTTGTCTTCCACCTCTCCTAGGTCGTTTACTTCCACCTTGAGTAGGACCTTCCTATTATCCACGTTTCAGGGCCATCTGCAATCACACAGGGCCAAGCGTTAGTAAGGTTATTTTTAAGGTTAAGTTATACCTTACTGCTTACCTTAATTAATTAATTTTTTTAATTTTCATGTGATGTTTCCCAAAAGATTGTATTAATGAGTCCATTTACTTAGGTGGTTTCCAATTTTAATTTCCCAGTATACCTAAAGGGATTGAATGATTTTTTGGCACAATTATTCTAAATGTTATAGCTAATTACCCCGGATAATGTCCTTTGGAGATGATAAATTCCAAAAAAGTTAGGTGCTATTCGATAGGTGTCCCTCCCCCACGACTAAGCTGAACACTCTGGGTTTGCGAGCGAGATATAGGTAGGAAAGCAAGGGTGTCACACTTGCAAGTCATAGAGAAAAATTCAAAAAATCCCCCCACGTGAATTATGAGAAATGATGCTAAGTGTTGCCGGGGGGGGGGGTTGATGCGACGCGATATCGCGTACGTGATATCACGGCCTTAGTAATATGAGGCACAACAAAAATACCAAATTTTAAAGGTGTTCTGGAATTAAAAATGGAAAACTAGGACACGTGGCAGGTGTTAAAGGGTTCTAGGATAATTAGATGGTTTAGAAGGCACAAATAATGATCTGTGGGTTTTATCAATAAGGACCTTGGGTGGTAGAGAAAAAGGCTATGTGATGGTACATAGGAACGTTGATTTGGAGGGATAATAATAAGGAAAGAAAATTGTTGAAAATTATGCTGAGGATAAGAAATGATGGGTGTGAGCTGTGTCATAAGTGAAAATTACAAAAAATTACATAAGTGGATCCTCCCCAAAGAAGGTTTCAACCTATAATGCCCTTGTGTAACCACAATTAAAGTGTTCATGGGTACTAGAATGGTTAAATGTAATCCGCACTGACTCCACAAAACACACATATGTAATTATCATTGGAATGAGGTGAGAATTCTATGTTACATGCGACACGAGCTACAATTACATGAACAGTGAGATGAGACGAACTATAAAAAGGGATTGTAGAGATTGGGACATGAGGTAAGTGACCCAGGGCATAGTGAATCCTGCGTGTAAAGCATGATTAAGGTGTCATTAACCCATCGTTCCAAGATCAGGACCAAGTCCATTCCTCTAATTAGTGACATCACATTGTTTCATCCCATGATGAGCAACTATGAGAGTACCATAACAACAAGGCACACGATCACTTGGCATTTTGTTCAAGGGAGGAGTGATTTTTGTTTTGTGGCACTTCCTTTTTTTTTTCTTTTTCTTTTTTCTTCTTTACTAAATTCGAAGAAGCTGCCAACCTTCAGGCATGGGTGCATGTCTTTCTAGTGGGACCCCCTAGAAAAGCATTGGATTTTTGAGTGCCCTTTTGATTGCTCTTACTCCCATTTTTCGTTAGATCTACAAGGATCTTAGTACAACCACGTTGCATGATAACTCTCAAAAATGTCACCAAAGAGAATCCGCAAGTCCCCTTGATGTCATATCCTAATAATTTCCTCTTGGTTCATCCTTCTTCATTCTAAGTACAATGAACAAAAAATTAATTTTAAGGTTTAAAAATGTCAAGAATATCACTGTATCCTTGAACAAAACCTCTTATTTGGAGAATGGATGAGTGGGTGTAATGGGCTCACTGTCCAAATAATTGATCACTCGAGAATCGATAAGATAGAACACACCTCAACCAACGATCCACATGAGTGTTTTATTCGTAGACAAGATTACTTACAAAAACATAAAAAGACAAAAGGATAAAAAGATAAAACAAGAAATTGAAAAATGAAAAACTGGAAAACAAAAAGTTGTAAAATCAAAGAAAATAAAAAGTGGTTATTAATCTTGCTTGTTACTAGAATGGGGGATATCCCCCATAACTAAACGGTTGAGGATGGTAAGGATTAATAAATGGAAGATGAGGATCCTTGCATGTTGGAAATATTCGTACTTGGTCATATTTACCCCATCGGGGTTCACACACCTGATTATAGTAAGCATAGTGGAACAATTTGTAATATGTGGTTCTTGGATAAGGAGTTGACCCACTATGATTTTTGTGACCAAAAGATGGTATGCAAGGATCAGGACATTGCCTCCCATGGTTGTGTTCATTGGGCCGTATGGTTGTTGGAGTGTTTGTTGGTGGCCCTGATATAGTAACATGAGGCCCTGGGTTTGATGATAAGGGTGCACCACAGTGTGGAACTTGTGCTGAGTTGGAGGATGCAGTGGCCTTGGAATTGTGTTGTCCCTTCCTAGGGTCATTTCTAAAGAAGGGACGCCTTTGATGTTGAGGAGGCGTCTCACTACTATTAGAGACAGTAGCACAAGTAACGTCAGGAGGTTGTTGCTGTGGTGCAGGTGCCTTCAGAACAATTGGTGGTGATGTAGAAGGAGGGAAAGTTTGAGAATGTTGAAAATGAGGAGAAGTGTAAGGTATCTAAGGTGGTGGTTGTGTTGGAGAGGATATGGGTTGATAATATTGGGGAGAATGGTAATGCGGTGAGATAGAGTATGTTGGCCCAGTTGGAGAAATAGGGTATTGGATTAGATAAGCGTTTGGGTTCGGTTGGTACGAAGGGTGTCTCCAGTTTAGGGGTGGCTTCCCCCACGACTGGGATTGTAGCCACTGTGCTCGAACATAGTATCTTTGTATGAACTCTGGATGTAACGTGCTTCCCCAATGCTCATACAAATGTAACAAGATTGGGCATTGGCCCTTGGGGTGATCGTACAAGCAAATGTTGCATTCATATGTATGATTGGTAGTTGGGCTCTTATTCTCTTCTACCCTTCTTTTAGATTGTCTAGTGATACTTTGTCCTACTTCTTGGGTTGTTAAAACTCTATCTTCAATAATATCAATACATTCTCCACACTTTCTATATGTCCATTCCAACATCTTATTGATCTTTGCCTCGACTTCTTCTAACGATTGTTGTACTGACAAAGATGGTTTTTTCACCTTGAGATTGGTTGATTTCTCCTTTTTGTAATCATGGACCTTTGTTAAGTTGAGACTTTGGTCCTGTTGATGTTTTTCAACACTCTCCGATCTAGCCATATCTCCTTCTTCTTTTGCTACTTGCTTAATAAGCTCTTGGACTTGATGGGTTCGTAGTTCGTATAGTTGACCTTGGGCATACATTCCTAGGGTCTCTCTTGTTGTGTCACGAAGCCCATCAATAATATGGTACATTAGCCTTTCCTCCGAAAACCCATGGCCTAGATAGTTTTTTAACAGTGCATAATATCTTTCTAAGGCCATGTCCAAGGGTTCATGTTGTGCTTGTTTCCATTCTTGGATTTGTTTTCTGAAGGCTAACACTCTTGCGTAGGTTTGATGTCTTTCGTTAAAGATTTCTACCATTGTTGGCCAACGTCGTATTGAATTTTGTTTTAACAATCTATACCACACTTTTGCTTGGTCAACGAGTGTCATAGGGAAGAGCTTGAGTTTTTTCCAACCATTATCAATGTTGTTCCACGTACAGACATCGTAGAAGGCTTGTAAATTTTGATGTAGATCTAAGTCATAGCCTCCTAAAAAATTAGGGAAGTTATTTAAATTGAGCCTGGGTAGACGGCTCTCTTTACGATGCCTACAGGAGATTCAAATAGCCTCTCGTATTTGCGTTAGGTTTGTAGTGGCCAGTGGGGGTTCATCATCATTGGGTAAGTTATGCTTTCATGTGTNTGGATTAGTTGTGGCATCCAGACAATTAGCCTTAGGTCATAATTTGTTGTCTTCCCACCTGGACTAGTATTAGCTTTGTCACATATGGTTTAGTCCAGAGTGAGGTGTATGATGTGTTTCTAACCTAATGCTACTCCTGAAGGCAATGGAAGATAATATTATCTAAGCTAAGAGATAGAGGGTGAGAAGGAATATAGCTAGCCTAAGTGCAATGAGCATTCATTCCTTGATTATCCATACACATCTTGGACTTCATGCATGACTACCACTGGGATTACCAAGAGCAGATCCTAGGTACGCTACTGGGTTACCAAGTAGTCACACTTAAATGCTCGTAATCAAGTCGTACTCATTCCACGTTTAACATGAGTTTAAGGGTGAGAGAGAGATTAACTAGGAAAGCAATAAATAACAATTAATTAAATGATTATTCTAGGTGAATTCTACAATGATGAAGTAATCTCGATCTTTATTTCCGGTCATGTGTGTGTCCAAGTACGTCACACTCGAATAAAGGATGTCGTACAATTACAATCACCACATTGCGAGCATCATTGAGAGGAAAAGGGTTGAGAGAGAAATTAAAACACTTAAACTAAAACTGACTTCCTATCTATCTCCCCATTATGATTCATCTGTCTACCTCTGATTTACAGATGAGGAGACAGGCTACGATATTGCATATGCGATATCGTGGTCAGGCTACAATATTGCTGATGTGATATCATGGCCGCGATATCGTGTACACAATATCACGGTCACCCAAATGACGACTCATCAGTATGCATATCCAAGAAAGTAGAAAATCATGTAATTTATGAAAATCACATTGGTTCATCTTGTAAGGAGTCACGAGTTTTGAACATTACCATTGTGCATTCATGAATGTTTTTTCATAAATGAAAGTTGGAAAATGCTTTCAAGATGCATTTATAGGGAGAGTTTAGATACTTGACACAAAAAGTGCAAGCAATTCACTAACGCTAAATCTCCTAAGTGATCTCCATTCATAATGAAATCTCATGCAAGTATCTATGAATGATATGCCCTTCTATAATGATTACCGAACACTAATCCCATAGGATCCTAGTCCACATACACATGAGTCAACCAACAACTTTTATAAACAAGCATTCCATAAAAAGGTATGTCGAAGTTTTATTCTTCTTATAGCAAAGGATATACAAAGAGGCCATGGCAAAATCCCATTGCTAGAGTTTTTCTTGAGTGAGAACTACATGATAAGCCAACAGCTAGCAAAACACAACATCCAAATAAGGTTCCATTCCCCCTTACAATCCATGTTATTAATAGGTAAGAAAGTGTTTTCATGATGAAAAAACATTTCAAACATTAGTAAAAGTAGAGAGAGAAGGAAATACCTTATGGGTATATCAATTGAAATCCTTATTTATAGACATCTTTTTCTTTTTGCATTTGTACTAAGAGAAATCCTTCTAAATTAGCACTTTCATTACTAGTCCCTCCTAAAAATGTCTTTTTTCTCTAATAAAAGATTCTCTTTAGATATACAAATTTACTAACATCTTTAGGTTTAAAAGTATTAGTCAAAATTAAGAACTTGTTGAAGACGGTTTCATTTGTGCTTATTGAAAATTATCATTATTTGCATTTTTAAAAAATTATTGTTCTTTTCCTCACAAATAAATTTTTTATCAAGAAGAGGATAAATGAAAATGACATGGCCTTCATGACAATAATAGTTGTAATGTCTTCCTAAATTATAGTATATATATTTTTTAGAAAAAATACTAATTACCTACCTTGAGTTTTAATTTTATCTTTCTCCATTATAAATCAATCTTTATAGAATAATATGTGCATTGCACATCATCTAGCAATTTTTTTGACTTTTTTTAAGAATTGTACCAATGTTACTAACAATTTCATTTTCAACATGTTGAAAAATAAGATGAAGATTTTCTAATTCAATCCAACAAAGAATTTTAGAATAATTAGAAGAATTGAGATCAAAATCCAATTTCTATTCTTGATCATTTAGAGTATTGAATTGATACATAAAAGCTTTAAGATCTAAGGATTTATTAACCATTTTTAAATTAGCAAGTTTGACAAGAAAAATTGATTAACAAAAATAATAGGTGTGCAAACAAATAATTCAATATCATTTAATAAAAATCTTGAATCATCATTGTAAACCTTTATTTGGATGAATAAATCCAATAATTTGTACGAAGACTCATTGAGAAGTGATATCTTTTGACAGAGATTCATATACATTATCAAGTAAAACAAAATCAAAAACATCAAATTCCTTCACAATCTCTATAGTTTGAGAGACATTAGTATTCTCCATTTTCATATCATTCCTCCCTAATTTTTTTCTGGCTAGAGTGTCTCTATAAGAAACTCTCAAAAAAATAAAACTTTAAACATTTTGCTTTTAGAAGCAAGCCTAAGCTAACTCTTTTAATTCAAACACTTGGTGTATAAAGGATATATTAATAGTAATAGTAGGCCTTAGACTCATGCTTAATACTATGACATGATTGTAGCTTTTATACTATTACCATCAATGCAATTAATTACAATTCACACTCTTATTATATTCTTCATTATAACTTGTTGTTCATGTTGCCAATCATACAATAACAAATCACATAATATGATAACTCATAATTCAGTCATTATTTGTTAAAAAACCTCATCCTGATCTTATCACAATCATCTCATGCTCATGATTCACTCATGATTTTAATTTTTGAGTAGATTTGAAAAGTTCAAAAGGCAATATAAACAACATGAAGAGGGTATTTAGAGAATGAGGAAGATCCTAGAGAGCTATAATAATAAGTAATTTTTCCAATGAAAGGTTACATTTACCATTGAAAATTCTCTTATTCACAAGTGAAGTAATGTTATCAAATTATGTGGTAGCTTATTATACAAACCTTTGTCAACTTCAACTAAAACGTAACAATTATCATCCTCATGCCTTTATCCCATGAATATTAGCTAACCTATTAAGGTAGTTTAATTACGATTCTCTATGGTTGATTGTCTATGTGATTTAGTTGACCCCATTGTATTGGGATCAGCTAGGATGATAGTGATTATAATGGCTGTTTGTGTGATGTTATAGCCTAAATTTAATATGTAGGGACCATCATTTGGAGTGATGTTAATGTGCTTATTTCTCAAGTTGAAAGACAGGGATTTAAGCTTGAGTACAAATACTCAAGAAGTGGTAATGATTTTTGCTTATTTAAGAAGTGGACCTTTCCTTAATGGGATGAGCATTAAGCCTTCAAATTACAAGCTTTGGAAGTAGGTAACATGTGGAAGAACACATGTGAAAGGGACTACAGAGGAATGTGGATTGAACAATGGGACCCCTCAAATTGAAAACATGTAGCTCAATACAATGTTCTCATAGGTCGATCTTCTAAACACATGCCGGTAGTCACACAAAATCTTATGCTTTAAATTGTTGTTCCATGAATCTAACTGAGGCTAGGCTCTAACCATGTTTTGAAATATAAGCTTCATGCTACTCATAAGGATTAACATGTCATATTTAAGAGCATCCTAAAAAATAGTGATGACTCTTTTTTTCAAGTTGGCATGTGTCCTAACATACATCCTTAAGATTGAATTGATGACTTGCAAATCATAAGCTCCTAATAGGAGGGATGAGCCCAAACTTGAGCCTAAGCCTTAGCCTCTAGGTGATGACCCTTGTTTCCAAGTTGGCATGTATCTCAACATAAGTTCTTAACAATGAGGTATTAACATAGTGGTAAGACTCTTGATTTGAAAGAAACAAGTCATGGGTTTGATTTTGGTAAGTAAGGTTGAGTTATATAGTTCTAATTGGACTATATATCTTAGGGTGTAACTATTACAATTATTTCAAGGTTCCAATACTCCATCTTCTCAACATAGGTTCTTGATATTAAACCCATGACTTTCAAACTAAGAGTCCATAATATAATGATTTATCATCTAAAAGATACTTATTTAATACTAAAAAATGCTTTACAAAGATAATCCAATTATATTTCTATATTTTCATTGTTGCAAAATGGTTGTGGACTTTAATCACTTTGCAATAGAGTGGTGGAAAGCCTAATAAGTGGAATGGTGTAATTTATTATAATTTTTTCTAAAACCTACACTACAAAATAGCAATAAATTTTTTGATTTTGTATTCATATTTGTAAGAAAACACTAGTGTAATCATACCAGTACTAATGCATCAAATCCCATCAGCACTCTATAACTAAGCATGCTTGGGCTAGAGTAATATTGGGATGGGTAGCCTCTCAAGAAGTCCTAGTGTTGTAGCTTCCTTTTAGGGATTATCATTTGGAGTGATGGTAAGGTGCTCGTTTTTTAAGTCTAAAACCTGGGTTCAAGCCTAAGCACAATCACTCAAAGAGGTTAGGCTTTTTTTCATTTACCAACCCTCCTGAGACCCTAGTTAGTGGGATGAGTAATTCCGTTCAATGGGGTTTTTGTTTATAGAAATTTAGCATATATTGTATTTATAAGAACTATAAAAGATTTCAGTATACTTGTTCTAGGGCACCATCCAATACTGAAGTAAATATTGTAAAATGCAAATTTTTATTACATAGTTTACTTTAAGTAAACCCTAATAAAGTTAAATCATTACATTTTAGTTCCAAAGCAAAAGTTAGGATAATTTATTTATTTACAAATAATTGGAACCAAAGTTTTAAGTATATAACTTTGCAATGTAATGCATTTCTACAAAAGCATTTTTGTTATGCATTAACAAATTAATTTTAAAATTTTTATTACTTGAAAAACAGAAATTTTAAATAGTGCAAAGTGAAATACAAAATAATTTACAACTTGTCATAGTAAAAGAGTAAGTTTAAAAACTCAACCTTACATGTATCTTTTTTAACCCTCAGCCAACAAAAATGTTTATCCTCTTGAAAAAATTAAACACACAGCAGTGCTAGAATACAAGTTTAAAATTAGCTCTTTCTATCATTTTCCCGTTTTACACATTTTTTTAACCTCCATTAAGCCTCAAGTAAAGTTGGCTCTCTAGTCCTTTTCCCATTTTGCTTCTATTTTCTTATCCATTTAGCCTCATTCCAAGTTACCTAATTACCATAAATTAATTGTTTTTTATTCAACTTAACATGTTTTAGATAGGTAAGAGAGTTTAAAACCTGAAACCTTTTATATAATTAGAAACATTTTTTACAAGACATTTTTGTAGAAATTATATAAAACATAAAGATGTTTTAGATGTGACTTGATTGGCAACCTCTTATCTGCATAATCCTTGTCAAATAATGAAGCAATCACTCTCAACCTCTTGGGCTACCTAATAAGTATTAAAAACCAAATAAAACAACTGAAGTACTGCATATTGTTTATAGCTCAAATTGCCATAACAAGGGGAAAACATGGTAAATCTCAAAGCATGTTTATGTTGGGTTTTCATGTCTGACGCAGCCCTAACCTGTATGAGAGGCACTAAGAAGACTTGCACTACGTCAGGAGTTTTGCAACAGATTCGATTATATAGCACTGCAAGCTTGGCTTCTTCTGCTGCTCTGGGGTACAGATTCTGCTGCTGCAGTTCCAAGTTGTAATCCGCTTGTTTCTGGTCTTGCTTCTGCAAGAATGAAGGCTAATCCCATTTTGTGAACGTAGTGTAGGACAAATCATATTAAACATCTGTGCATCTTTCGTCTCTCTGTAATTTTCGTTGTTCCCGATTGATGCCATTTTGCTTTCGTTTAACGTCCCTATCTTGTATTCTGCATTTGTTTTTTTTTCCCCCTTAAATTTCCAGAAAAAACGAGACGATAGCATGAATAAAGTAATTACAATGAGTGGAGCATAGTTGCTGGTCAAAAACCTCGTGTGCCTTTGTTTTTTTCATGCGTTCTATTTTATAAAATGATTCAGCCCTCCTTTATACAGCTGTAAAACGTCTATTGTTTGCCGATGTAGAATGGTTTGATCGATCTGGTTTGCGTCTGGTTGTCGTGAAAGCTCCCTTCAAGGCTATGCGTCGGAGATTCGCGATTCCCAAGAAAATCTCACGAACCGTTCGCGGTGGATTCGGGCACGCGTACAGAAGCGTGTAAAATCCGCATTGGGTACGTAAATTATAATTTTTCGTTCGATTTTTAACTTTCAACGAGAACATTCATTATCGAGTAAAATCTTACCTATTTTTACTGCAAATCGTGTCAAATCTTACCTGTTTACTGCAAATTGCATCCGCGTCCAGTACCTTTTATTTACAGACGCTCCTCCTATTCCGCCATCGATAGGAAATCTTACCTGTTTCCTGCAAATTGCATCCGCGTCCAGTACCTTTTATTTACAGACGCTCCTCCTATTCCGCCATCGATAGGAATTTGGATGCTTCCGCAGACTCTCCAAACGCTTTGTGTCTCAGGGAAAAGTTAGGATGAGCGCAACCACGTATGTGGAACAATGCATTTCCTATTACAAACTTCATTTTCACTTTTTCATTTGCAGGCAATGACGATGAACATTTTTTTTGATGCAGAGGGTCTCGTCTGCCCAGTCTGATTTGGGTTACTGGTTAGTTGACTTGCCTTGTCGGATTTATCTGTTGATGCTTAGAGAATGAGTTGTTACCTTTACAGAATGCGCTGCACATCTATCATTCTATACTTTATTAT
The DNA here is from genome assembly GCA_015680685.1 of Gnetum montanum. Classification (NCBI taxonomy): domain Eukaryota; kingdom Viridiplantae; phylum Streptophyta; class Gnetopsida; order Gnetales; family Gnetaceae; genus Gnetum; species Gnetum montanum. Next base: position 948,092 of record MNCI01006382.1, read on the forward strand.
TCTATATTTTTCAGTTTCTATATTTTTTATCATTCTATATTTTTCCTAAGATCGTTTCCTTCTAGCGGAATCTGGACGGGCTTGCCGAGCCTGCATAAGCANTAAGATCGTTTCCTTCTAGCGGAATCTGGACGGGCTTGCCGAGCCTGCATAAGCACGCATTGCGAGCGGTTCTCTTTGATCCTTAATTCTAGTTTTTGTTCTTAAAAAATTTGGATGATATTTCTTCCGTTTTTTAAATGCGAGCACTACATGCTTTACCTTTGTAATCTTAGTGCACAATTTTTCCGCTTCTTTCCCTCATTGCTGTAAAGATTTCTCTCCATCTCTATCGTGATTCGTTAGCACGAAATCCGCTTTTCTTCCCTTCCGTTTTGCTTTTCCAGTTTGCGTGAGAACATGTTCCTGTCTGATCTTTAGTAGTGGATTTTAGTATCAATTGAGTTGCCTATTTTGCTTAGATTTACCTGATTTTTACCTTTCGTTTTAGTTTATTATGTTTTTAGAGAAAAGATTTTTATTTAGTGGATTGGTTTCGCATTTTTATTCATGGGCCATGGCCATCTCATGTTGCGTGTCTGGTTTAGGTAACGGCCGTGATTCCGGCCAATCATAAATGCACAATCTATGACCGTCATTTCAGCCAGTCATTAATGCACAACCTGTGAGAGAAGGGAATCAGTTGGTTACAAAATTACTTTCAGGCCTCTCTCCCTCTCTGCAAGTGCATATAGAATAGTCGAAGCATACATTTGTTCAAAGTTCAAACAAAATTTCAGCACCATATCCTTCCCAAATCTTTTTAGGAAGCCCTAGTCAACATCTGCGGTCAAACATGCAAGAGGCATGAACTCAACCCACAACAACAAATTCGAAAACTCCAAAGACCCGCCTTCTCCTGCTATCCCAACTTTATAAAGCGAGCCCATAAGTCCAAAACGTGTCATGAACTTGCCGAGAGCATTATTAACAGCGCAAAAGCAGATAGAGCTGTGTGAAAATGGTGGTGGGGAAGGGATTCCTGGTGTAAAAATCTGATAAACTTTATTTTGCTACTGGCACAACCTATTGTTGATTTCATCCTTTATGTTGATAAAGATACACCTACATTAGGAGAAATTTATGTAATTTATGAAAATATGTTATAGAAATTGATAGCTCTTTTGATTTTTATAATTCTCAATTACTTCATTGATTCTAAAAAGATGGAATGTTACAAATACCCCATTGCATATGGCTGCATATGCATTAAATATTAAGAGGTATTTTTCAAAACATAGAGATAAAAATCCAACAAGGCCTTGTGACGATTTTGATGTAAGAACAGGTTTTTTAGAATATGTTAAACAATTACATTCACCTTGTAAGGTTAGCTTAATTAAAAAGAAATGACTTTAATTTACTAAAGGACATACAAAAACATTTAAATGTGAAGATGCTATACTTGATATGGATGGAATAGCTGAGGAAGATTCAGCTAGATGGGAAGTTTGCATGGTGGAGATACTCCTAGATTTCTTTAGCAGTGAAGTTTCTTTCTTAGATCAATTTTTTTATTAAACATATAACAAATATTAATACGTATTAATTTTCTTAATTAATTTATGAAATGTGATTTGAAAACTTGAAATAGTGATGTTTTATATATCATGCATTTTTTAAACACCATGATTAATAGGCTATTAGGTCTTAAGCTTCAAATGAGTTTGTTTATTGATGAAGTTTTGAATAATTTATAAAATGAAATTTTTAACAATGCAAAAAATTATTTTTGTTTTTATCATTTATGTAAGTTGCATCTTCTTCTAAAAGAAATTGGTCAACATATTTTTTCATTTATGGGATCAAAAATAATAGTCTAACTCCAAAAAGAGTTGAAAAATTAGTATCTCTTCATAGCATGATTAGATTGGAAGAAAGAAAGGAAATAAAATATAGGCAATCACCTACTCTTTGTTGGGATGTTAATCTACTGACATAGTTAATATTCCTGGAGCAATGAATCTTAATATTGATGATTCAATCCTTGATGAAGATGATTACCATGCAAATGATATTAATGACATAGAACAAAATGAAGCACGTTTTACAAATTTACTTTTTAGAGTAGAGCAAAGAGAAAATATAGGCTAAAATTAGAATTTGAACAATGTGACAATTTCTAAGCTTTGGCAAGAAACTCTTTTGTGATTTAAAGAGAGATAATTTTGTAACATTATCATATATATATATAGGATAATGCTAAAATATTTTATAATACACATGAGACTCAATACTTAATGTTTCATTGCAATCTTTTATGCAATTTTTAAGCATTAACAATATTTTGAATTTACATTGTACTTGTTCTATATTCTACAACGTTTTTTATATGATATATGAGATTTAATTTTTAAAAACAATTAATATATTTAAATTTTCTCTATCACGACCCCGGCTACGAACTCGTCCCACTTTTTTTTGAGGCACACGTACCCAACACGTTCAGAATCACGAATCCTCGATTCCTCGCTTCCACGAATCGAATTCTTTTGATGCATAGCTTCAAGGATGTTGGTGACTCCGTACGCAGTTGTAACCGTGTAGGCAACCTACTCCCACTGGTACTTAACTGACAAATTAAACACATGCAAGCAAGCCTTAGATTAGCTTTATCATCGATGTTGGATGCCGTTGACATAGTATTTAAAATCATCCGAAGTTTTGACTTTGTTTGGCTCAATTCCGAACGAATGGGATGATCCTTTCCTCAGGTTTTAGATCGCATCCGGGTGTTAGAGAATCCAAGGGAATCTTTGCAGGTTTTTGCAAAAATATATAGAGCAGTGATTGTTATTATGGTTTGTTGCTTGAAATGAAAAAAATTTGTGGTCCTTCGAATGTCCTTTTTGCGGACAAAATCTTGGCTCACGCCTGTCCGCCTGCGCAAATGCATGTCCACAGTTTTTAATTACGGTAAAACATTGATATCCCGAATATTAATTAAATTGGTCTCTCACGGGTCGTCATCAAGTTGTATAGATCGTGCGGTTTCTTGAATGGAATAATTTCATGGGATAACTCGAGCACAATGCAAACGTGCTGCTTGATTCTTTTAAAAAACGAATGGCGTAATGTCGATCGTCAAGGACGCCCATCAAGTTTACAGCCAGCTAAAAACGAAATTCGGCTTTTGTTTTATGGATTTTTTTGAAATTCTACATAAACAGAAACCATGAATGATAAAAAAGTAGTATAAAACTCCGACACGTTTGGGTGGTGCTGCCCAATTTCTCCCTATTGGCACTGAATACATTAAATAAATATATCTATTTTTCCCAGGCTTGATGTATACGCAATTTATTTTTTTATGATTTCCATGGGTTGTTACTTGGAAGTTTAAAGCAAGCGGATGTTGAGAGGGTTATAAACGAACGAGATTTTAATTTTTTCAGAGCGGTTACGTACCAGGTTAAACTTAACCTTTACTTCCTGAGAAATGATGACGGTTGTGATAGCCATGCATATCTTTAAAAATGGAAAACGAAGTATCGTCCATGCAATTTTGGCCTCTAAAACTTAATATTTATTTAAGAATCATGGTCTTTCACGGGGCTTCCGCAGCTCTGCTTCCGTAAGGGAAGACAGTGCACTGTAGTTATGGTGGATTCTGCAAGTTTTCCAATTGTACGCCACGCGGCCTCTTCAGACAACATACATCATCATCAGGAAAGGAAAACAAGAAAGTGCAACTCAGCATGCAAACGTTGTATGCAACGTCAATTTCGTTTACCGCTTCAGGGTGTTGTTGTTGTTGTTATTAATCCAAAATTTTAATCTTCAGCAGCATAACGTCTTTTTCTGTGTGCCAGCATCCTCTAGAGGCGTGTTGATCCCAAGACATGTGTTATTTGCACCAGCAGAAACCACGTGCGCACGAGAGACTACCATTGCAGTTGAGATCGTAAGCACAATGCGTGCGAAATCACTGGGAGGGACTCCGCCGTTGATCTGGCTTAGGTCACTTAAGATTTTCATTGTGCCGATCAAGCTGCAAACGCCATATAAATTAGAGACGAGAAAGACACCGTTTCCAGTACGATCAAGCAATACTACATTTATGGCTGTTGCTAATTGCTTTCCGAGCCTGACAAGGCCAGTCATGGTTTCCGCAAACGGCTCCAGAAACTGATCGCTTGCCTGCGTTTGAGCCACAGCCAGAGCTCGAAACGCAGCCACTTCCACTTCCAGATCGGAATTGAAGGCGGGGCAGAGCATGAGGAAAATATCATCATCACTATGGAACATGGAACCATCAACGGGGGCAACGACAACGACGTAAGCAAAACAATGAGCATGACGGCGGACCACGGTGAGTGCAGCTACGCTGCCAACAGTGACCGGTAGCACACCGCGTTCCGTCACGTGGAGCCGACGCTGGCACGGCTCATCGGACGCCTCACCATGTCCATGCCGACGCCCACAAATGGGCCGTGGTCCGATCATGCCAACTATACCTGTGCAGGTTTATTTATACATTTTTACGTATGTTCACTTATTGATAATCGTTTTGGTATAGAATCTATCTATTAGTATGGTATTCATATGTGTTTAATATTCATGTAACATGTGAAGTTTTTTAAAACCAAACACTCGTGAGACTGATTTAACCTTTGTCATTTGTTTTAGAAGAAATTTGTTTTACATAATAATATATATTGTTTTTCTTCTCCCACCACACGTTGTTCCATCTTACAATTTTAACTTGAAAATGGTATGATAGTATTCTTACTTCTAGTTGGATGGATATTAGAATTGTTGTATATAATTTATTTTTAGATGATCACTTCTTAGACTTTATTTCTATTTTTATTTCTTAAGTAAAATGCTAAGGGCAATAAATTAGTTTCTAATAAACATATTACATATGGGACTTGAGTTTTCTCCTTAATTATTTTTGAAGTTTTTCAAATTTTTTTTATTCAAGGTTCTTGATAAGACTTAATCCCCACACTATACATATAGAAAGTATCGGTTTATACAATTGATTAAAAAAACACTTTTCATTATAATTGTTATATTTATTATCTTGTGATTGCTACCTTTCTTATCATACTAGGGCTGTGGGAGCATGGTTGATGCCGTTGTGGGACCGCTGGGGCTCACGGACGTGTTCTTTGAGCGTCTGGCTGTGCGGTCGACCCAGTTTCTGCGCCAAAACGTGATCCGGCCGTCGCCCTTTGTCACTCTCATCGTGGTTGGCCTCCAAAGGAAATAGACATGTGCATGCGTAGTTTAGTTGCTACTTCCTCTAGACAAATAGTGCAATGACCATAAGGAAGTTCACACCAATATTTTAAGTAGCAGACAATTTTTACTTTCATCATTAAGTACCCAATGTAGGATTTGTTAAATTAAAACTCCTGTGTTCCTCCGATCTGCAAGTTATTTACTTTCTTAACTCTCTTTGATTTATGCGAAACTTCACGGTGTGAAATCATGAACATGCTGCGATGAGTATTGGCATAAGCAAGAAGAATATCTGGTCAGTGTATGTTTGGGAAGTTGGCCTAATCATTATGTGGACTGGACTGTGATTGAGTTCCATATCCCTGGTTAAAACGTTGCATTTAATGTCAACAAACTGATACAAGTTATTCGTTCTTTTAAACTGATAGTATACTAACAAGATAATGTTAGAACTGATATTACTAAAATAATGTTTCCTATTTTTCTTTTAACCATTCAATATGAAAGTCTTGGTTTTAAAAAATTAGAGTTTGCTCTTCCTTAGTGTGCTTATATATCTATTTCATCATCCATGTATTTGTCTAAAGATAATTCTGGTTGGGGCTCTAGGGATTTCACCCCAAAAATAATATTAGCAATAAGTAAAAAATTTGAAGTACGCCATATGTTTAACACTAAGGGGCAAATAGGAAAAAAATTATGGAAGGTAAAAATTTTTCTAATTTCAAAGATTTTTACTTAAGTGTAAAAACTCAAAATTAACTAATACTTTGAAAAAGAATGTGTGAATAACTCTCTCAATCATAGCAAGAGCTTTGCATTGCTTTTTCTTAGAATTAAGTTCAAGAAAGGCTGAAACACATTAATTTTTATATATTTTCATGAGTAGCTATGGTTACTCCATTTTTTTTGGACTTTAAAGGTTGTTTGATTTTCATGAGTAGCTATGGTAACATGATGAATGAATGGAATCAAGGTTAAATCATGGAGGATTCATGATCGTGCATGTTCTTATTAAATATGATATATCACCTACACCTATTCGTGGGGGTAGGTATGATTCATTAGTGGAGGAGACGTACTTGCTTGGTATTAAGGTTTCATCCTAAGGATTGCACATGCTTGATATGCTGGTTAAATACTTGAGGTTACATATCTATGCATGATCCCATTTGAGATGATATATCACCTAGACTGATTCATGGAGGTAGGTTTGATTTGTTGGTAAGGATGATCTTTCCCACTTAGCATCATTATTCCATCATGTGGGTTGCATGTTTGTGCATGTCCCCATCGTGTAGAAGGAGAAATATTTCATGCTTGCTATCCTACTTAAATACATGAGGTTGTACATTCATGCATGTTTTCATTTAAGATGATATATCTCCTAGACCAATTCATGAGGGTAGCTCTAATTTGTTAGCAAGGGAGACTATTTCTTCTCAATATCATAGTTTCATTATCTAGGTTGCACATTCATGCATGTCCCTCAAAGGATTACCTATTTCGTAAAATGCTTTCCATGGTGACATGAAAAATAAATGGAATCAAGGTTAAATCCTCGAGGATGCATGATCGAGCATGTTCACATTAGATATGATATATCACCTAGAATGATTAATGGGGATAGGTCTGATTCATTAGTGGATGAGACCATTCTTGTTTGGTATCATGATACTATCTTGAGGGTTGCACATCCATGCATATCCCTATCCTATGGGAGGTGAAACATTTCATGCTTGGTGTACTGACCTAAATCGTCGGTGTAAGGCTGGAATGGAAACAGGCACCGAGAGATCGTCGGGCAGCCACAGCTGACCCTTCCTTCGCTTGAGGGCAAGCTGGAAAAGGGAACGAAGGCAGAGTGCATTGGATGGTTTGCACACAAATCAACCAAGGACTTCCCCGAGCGTAAGCTACGGCTAGTGCTGGGGTTATTGTAAACAGGATGTAAACGGAATGATATGAAATGTAAATAAAGCGTACTGAATTATGAATGAAGCATAAACAAAGTTATATTTGTAAAGCATAAATAGAACTAAACAATGTAAATGGAAGGCAATAATGAAACTGTATTATATTGTTTAAAAAAAATGTGCACCGGTCAAAGCGTAGTTGCACATGTGTGAATGGCAAGTCAAACACCTAGCCCTGGGATGATACAATTGTGATGATGTGATGATGAAAATGAGAAGTGCTTGGATGCCCACAGTCAGGTGTGCCGTGTGCCCAAGGATTGCAAGTTCTATCCTCCTTCAGAATTGCCAATCTCTCCAATCTTTGCCTCCTTCAATCTTCTTCTTCTTCTTGTCCTCCTCCCTTGCCTTCCTCGTTTATGTGAATTGATAGGGTATTTATAGGGTTGGGCTAGGGTTTGGCTAGGGTTTTCAAGAATGGAATCAACGGCTGGGAGGTGAGAGGAAAATAGATCTAGTGACATGTGTCCCATGGATAGTTGGCACGAGTTGGATGTGTGCTGGATATTTTCCTTCTTTGACTAGGTTCAATGTATTTTACAATTTGTGGGTCATTCAAGCCCATGAAGATACAAACAAATTAGAAAAATAGGCCCTCAAGCGATAAAAATTTAAAGAAAATTTAGGAGGATTAGCTCTGGCTTTGGCCCACTTGAAAAATTATTATTATTTTTGTTTTTTTAGACCATGAGGGCTTGACATTCCCACAAATGGGGATTTATAATAAAATGTACAACAAGAGAAATCTGACTGCCCAGCGTGACCTACAATGTAACCTCCAAAACTTGCAATTTTGAGTTGAAATCTGGAATTTCTGAAGGTTGTAACCCATAGTTATCAATAGTGGACCCTAAGGATGACTTGCACCCTTGAAATCAAGTCATTTTGGCTCAGTTTTGGGGCTCTAAAAGTTGGTGACGTTCTGTGCAATGTTTGAAAAAGTAACCCCAGCGTCACCAAGTCAAAATGGCATATTTGAGGCACAAATTTTGATTTTCTGGAGGTTGGGAGCTGCTAGGACCTTGGTGAAGGTCATGGAGGGTCCTTGTGCTCGATTTCGGCCTGTTTTGACTCAATTTCTGGGCTCCAAAAGTTGGTGACGCTGATCCTTACGCTGTGTAGCGTCTAAAAAAGTAACCAAAGTGTACTTAGCCAAAACCAAACATTTTGAACCTGAAAATTTTGATTCTGGATGCTGGAAGTTGGTGCAGTCGCCTGTGGGCCCCGGGGGGACCTTACCTGTTGAATCATGGACCATCGGGGGCTTTTTTGGAGGCCTCCAAGTTTGGTCACGTTGTACTCATGTTGGGCAGCAGCATGACTTAGCTTTATTCTTGTCTAAAAGTGCTAGGCCAAAATGAGTGGTGTTTCATTGGCCCCTCTTTGTTGATGTCTGGAGGAATCCACCCGAGAGGTGTCGACAAAGAAGTGCAAAACACCATGAGCAATAAAGCATCAAACATTAATCGTCGGCCCTTAGCTAGGTGTCATCGCACCATTTTCAAAAGTACATGGGATTGAGGGAATGTGGTTCAAGTTGCAAGGGAATCAGTTATAACCAGGGAAGCTAGGAGGTTAAGGGCGATGATTGTTGCTGAGATTTATGGGAGAGGAATGCTCTCTTGTGCACAAGTTATGTCATTGGTCCTTGTCAATAGCCAGGTTTTTAGCAGACTCGGAACCAAGACATAGGAGGTGCGTTCTTTGGAGAAACGGGACTCTTATAGAGTATTTGCAAGGCCCGTTGTAAACAGCCAAAGCCATGCAATGATGTGCAACATGGTCTCTTTGAGACACGAGTGTAACTATTTTTTCAAGACAACTACCTTCTCACCTGGGGCTTGTATGAGAATGGCCAATAGTCTTTTGTTTATGATGTCAACGGGGTCTTGAAGACCTTTTCCATGCATTTTTCTCTTTGACCTTTTTTTTTGGTCTTTTTGAAAGAGCTTTCTTTTAGTGCCATGCTCATGTTCAAGCACTTGCATTTTATGTCATGCATTGTGTACTGTGTTTTGTGTTGCGACTGCTTAAGGAGTTATAGTGTGCAACAGTGTATCGAGAGTTTTGAGATGAGTCGAACGTATCAAGGGGGATGTAATTGAATAGGCTAAGGGGAGCATGATGGGGAAATAGGGGATGTGTCAGGAGTCAGGAATGTACTTATGAATGGATTAATTAACCCAGTTGCATGCGTCAGGAAAAATGTGATACCTTGTCGTCATGATGAAGTGCATTTATGCACGAACGCCCCAGAAGTGTCATCCTGGAAAAACAACTCCAAGAAGATAAGAAAACCACAAATGAAATAGTCAGCTAAACACTTTAAACCAGGAGATGGAGTCACCACGTGCAATTTTCAAAATAGATAGAATCATGAACAACATTAGTTTCATTAGGCCCCATGGGATGAATCATGCAACAAGTCTTTGTGGAACAGGAACAACCAACTACAACAACAGATCTTTTTAAGTTTTTCCTGGTCATCGATGATGACACTAGTTTATAGTCTTAGTGGACTGTCGTGGATTAGTTTCATGTCATAACCCCTTGGACAACGCCAGTTTAGCATCATAGCAGACGGTGCATTGCTAGTTTATAGTCATAGCAGACTATGAAGAGGCAAACTAGTTTATAGTCTTAGTGGACTCTAGATGCTAGTTTCATGTCATGGCAGATGGATGTAGCAGTTTAGGATCATACCGAACAAAACTCTGTGGTATCAGTTTTAAGTCATGATGCCAGGACTATTCTGATGTATCAGTTTTAAGTCATGATTCAAGACTGTTCTATGGTATCAATTTTAAGTCATGATCCAAGACTGTTCTGTGGTATCAGTTTTAATTCATGACCCAGAACTGTTTTGTGGTATCAGTTTTAAGTCATGATCCAGGACTGTTCTGTGGTATCAGTTTTTAGTCATGATCCAAGACTGTTCTGTGGTATCAGTTTTTAGTCATGATCCAAGACTGTTCTGTGGTATCAATTTTAAGTCATGATCCAGGACTGTTCTATGGTATCAGTTTTAAGTTATGATCCAGGACTGTTTTGTGGTATCAATTTTAAGTCATGATCTAGGACTACTTTGTGGTATCAGTTTTAAGTCATGATCCAGGACTGTCTATGCCAATTTATAGTCATAGCGGACTAATGCTTACCTTGCTTGTGTAAAGTGTGATGCTACATGCATGGTCATGCTACGTGCCTGCGAGATCCTACAAAAAAAATCAACTAGGAAGAAAACAACATCAAGCGACACCTGCCGTACATAGAGTTAGAATGTATAAACGAAAGAAAAGCAATGCAAAAAATGATAGTTTTAGGCCTTTTCGGGCNGTTTCGGACAGTTCATAGTCTAACGTCATTTTGAACAGTTCATAGTTTAACGTCATTTCGGACAGTTCGTAGTTTAACGTCATTTCGGACAATTCGTAGTTTAATGTCATTTTGGACAGTTCGTATCATCATTCTAGTTGTTGAGTTGCCTCTTGATCTTTTGTAGCTTAACATGTGGGGCTGGGTGTATGGGTATGATTTTATATTTACCTTTCCCTTCATCAGTGATGTCAAAGGGTAGTTCTAACCAAGAAACATCAGTAGGAATGGCTCCTATGTCTGTGTCTTCTTGTGTTTCTTCAGTGCTACTTGGATTGTGAGTCAACGTTGAGTTCATGTTCTGATGTATGTTCATGGTTTCTTATTTAGGCTTAACGAACTCAATTTCTGACCCTTGACCTACCTCAAGGTATGAGGAAATGATCGATGGTGTTGTATCCCCATGTATGATGATCTCACCACCCTCGTAAGGTAGATGTATCTCCTGATGGATTGGTGAAGATACAGCTTTAAGTTGAGCTAGCCAAGGACGTCCTAGGATCAGATTAAACCCTGGCATTTCATCAACCACTATGAATTCAGCTGATGTAGGAAATTGGTCTCTGGCTATGAAATCTAAGGTAACCATGCCTTTCACTCCCACA
>MNCI01006382.1:959633-1039034 GCA_015680685.1 Gnetum montanum
GAACTCTAAGGATGTGGTCTTCGATTCCTGAAGTTGTGGGGATAATACTACATAAATGGATGGTTCATATACAGGAAGATCCTCACTAACAGGGATTGAAGTTAGCATTCGTACGAGAGCCTCTCGATGTACTGGTGAAGTCATCACTAAGTCATACAAACTTAAAGAAGTATTCTTTTGTTTTAAGGCTTGTGTGACCTGGGTCAATGCATTTGCTAGGTCTTTACCGTTTGGGACATTCTTATCTGTAGAGATTTGGTCCATTTGACCTAGCATTTGTATTTCTCTTGGAGGGGTTTTTATGTTAGTAGCTGAGAATGCTGAGTTTGGGATATGACTTGTAACTTCCTCTTGGTTTTGGTGACTTGTACTAGGTTTATTAATGGACGGACTCATGGGGATGGTGTTTAGCAGTGTAGGCTTTGGCATGCCTAATTCGTGTCCATGGTTCTCTCTCTCCATGCGCTCTCTTTCTTCTCTTTCTAAGCGCTCTCTTATTAGCCTATCAGTAAGACGTTCTTGCACAGGTCGTTGAGAAGTGGAGGTGGGTTGTATGCCAGGGTGTTTTGGCACCCAGACCACAAAGGGAATGGGTCAGTTTTCAGATGGTATATTTGTTGTGGTGGAAACTGAAGGAGGTATGCGGATGATGAATGGTTTTGATGGTGTGGGGGACGTGCATATGGTAAAAGGGGTTTGAGGAGATGTTGGGGTAGGTGTGTTTTCTTAAGGCCTTCGAATCACAAAAGGTCTTTGCTGAACGTCTTGTCTATTTTTCATATGGATAGTATTAATCACATATGGGGCATTGTTGGTTTTGGTATTGAGAGGATCCTTGTAGACTCCCATGGATTGGTTTTGGGGCCTTATTGAGTTTGTCTCATCGAACACTACTTCGCCCCCATCTATCATGCGTTGTATGTCTTGTTTCAACGCAAAGCAGTAATTAGTCCCATGACCACACCATTGATGATATTCATAAAACCTATCTAAACTAAAGCCTTTTGGAATGGGAGGTTCATTGGCTATAACTAAGGCTATATTTTTGGCCAATTCACAAAAGCGATCATGTCTTTGCGAGGCCGCAGGAGACATTTGTTTGTGTTGAATTAGCCCAGCCTTTAGAAGCTGATCAAGTAGTTGTGAAGGCTTCATGGGTAATGGTGTGTATTGAGCAGGGTCTTTTCTTTCGAAGGTACGGGCATGACCTGTATTGTTATTTCTTTTTGAGGAATTTTCAGGTGNGTGAAATTCATTTAAGGCTTCACTCCACCTTTGGATAAATTTCTGTGCTGGCTCTAATGGTGCTTGTTTAACTTGAATCAAGCTATCTAATGTGGCTTCATGTTTCAAACTGTACTTGAAACGGGTGACAAACTGATGCAACAAACTCTCTAAAGAAGATATGGAGCTACAAGGTAAATATCGGTACCAGTCTAAGGCTTTTCCAGTTAAGGACATTGCAAACACTCACAAAATTACATGAGGCCATGCTTGAAGTAAAAGACTTTCAGTTCTAGATGTCACTAGGTGGGCATTTGGGTTTCCTTCTCCATTGTACTTGGTCAGTTGAGGTAATGAGACTCATTTTGGAAAGGTCAAGGGTGGAACTGAGGGGTCAATTGGGTCATCTTGATAGAAATCTAGTACCTTGACTTCCTCATTGTTGAAAGTTTTAAGGCATTTTAACTCTTCTACCAACGAGTGCATCATTTTTTGTGTGTCTGCCCATTCTTGGGCGGTAGGAAAATTGGTGGATTGAGTGGATTGTGGATGATAATGGTTTAATTGTTGCATTGTTTGTCGAAAGGTAGGTTGTTGGGCTAACATTTGTTGTGGTGGGATGGTATTCGGGACTGAGACTATTGGTGGAGCCCACTGCCCAGCTACAGGTTGTGAGGTAACTTCTCAGACATGTTGGGTTGGAGTAATCAATGATGCCCCATGAATCTGCATCTAGGGTATGTAATGGATGGATGTGAAAGCTGGTATGACTGATGGTATTCCAATTACTTGAGGTCGAAAGATTGACTCTGCGTTGGTTTGGGGGGGAAGTTGTTGGGACTATGCTTGTGGAGGAATGATGGAAGTGGACACATCAGAATGAAAATTATTGGGTACGGAGAAGATAGAAATGGAAGTAGGTACCTCTTGTCGGGAAATTGGTGATCAAGTGTTTGCGGATGAACGAGGAAGCATAGTTTCTTCCAGGAAAGGATGGAATAATGGGTTTGTGTAGGCATGAGAACTAATGGTATGGTAGGAATCTCCATGTTTGGATTGGGCTACAAAATCATTTTCCTCATCTTGAGGCTTTATTGGCGGTAGTTGTAAGGCTTGACTTCTAGCCATAAGAAGCTAGGATATGAGTTTATGATGGTTTTCAGACAATGGGATTATATCAAATGCTAAAGGGATGAAATCACGACCTCCTTTGTGGACAAGTTCATAGTCTCGTTTCGCTTTCTTTTCCACATGATCGATAGGCAAGTTGGCTTGGATTTTTACACAAATGAAGTTATATTGTTCAGGGCTTAGTATGGCTCGCTTTGGTTGGATTGTGGTATCAAATGTGTTAAGCATTGATGTAGAAGGTTGATTTGGATTCATATTCACAAATTGGGTTGTGAAAGTTGCTATTTGTAGAAAATGGCTAACTTTGAAAACGAAAAAAAGAAAAAAGAAAAAATAAAAAAAATAAAAATAAAAATAAAAATAAAAAATGACTAAATCTGCCGATAGCAGGAAAATGAATAAGTGTAAAAATAAAAGAAAAAAATGCTAAGTATGAAAATGCAGGGAAAAAATGCTAAGTGTGAAAACTGCTAAAAATGGCCAAATCTAGTGCTAAACTCGCTATGCTGGAGCTTGCTATACTTTGAGAACTTGTTATGCTCTCTAGAACATCCAGATTTTTGACTAAGTGCTAATAAAAAATGTAGACAGAAATGGTTCATGCCCTCATTCTAGTGCCAAAAACTATACTGACCTAAATCGTCGGTGTAAGGCTGGAATGGAAACAGACACCAAGAGATCGTCGGGCAGCCATAGCTGACCCTGCCTTCGCTTGAGGGCAAGCTGGAAAAGGGAACGAAGGCAGAGTGCCTTGGATGGTTTGCACACAAATCAACCAAGGACTTCCCCGAGCGTAAGCTACAGCTAGCGCTGGGGTTATCGTAAACAAGATGTAAACGGAATGTAAACAATGATACGAAATGTAAATAAAGCATACTGAATTATGAATGAAGCATAAACAAAGTTATATTTGTAAAGCATAAACAAAACTAAACAATGTAAATGGGAGGCAATAATGAAACTGTATTATATTGTTTAAAAAAAATGTGCACTGGTCAAAGCGTAGTTGCACATGTGTGGATGATAAGTCAAACGCCTAGCCCTGGGATGATACAATTGTGATGATGTGATGATGAAAATGAGAAGTGCTTGGATGCCCACAGTCAGGTGTGCCATGCACCCAAGGATTGCAAGTTCTGTCCTCCTTCAGAATTGTCAATCTCTCCAATCTTTGCCTCCTCCAATCTTCTTCTTCTTCTTGTCCTCCTCCCTTGCCTTCCTTGTTTATGTGAATTGATAGGGTATTTATAGGGTTGGGCTAGGGTTTGGCTAGGGTTTTCAAGAATGGAATCAACGGCTGGGAGGTGAGAGGAAAATAGATCTAGTGACATGTGTCCCATGGATAGTTGGCACAAGTTGGATGTGTGCTGGATATTTGCATTCTTTGACTAGGTTCAATGTATTTTACAATTTGTGGGTCATTCAAGCCCATGAAGATATAAACAAATTAGAAAAACAGGCCCTCAAGCAATAAGAATTTAAAGAAAATCTAGGACGATTAGCTTTGGCTTTGGCCCGCTTGAAAAATTATATTTTTTTGTTGTTTTAGACCATGAGGGCTTGACATGCCCACAAATGGGGATGTAAAATAAAATGTACAACAAGAGAAATATGACTACCCAGCGTGACCTGCAATGTAACCTCCAAAACTTGCAATTTTGAGTTGAAATCTAGAATTTCTGAAGGCTGGAACCCATAGTTATCAATAGTGGACCTTGAGGATGACTTGCACCCTTGAAATCAAGTCATTTAGGCTCAGTTTTGGGGCTCTGTGCAACGTTTGAAAAAGTAACCCCAGCGTCACCAAGTCAAAATGGCATATTTGAGGCACAAATCTTGATTTTCTAGAGGTTGGGAGCTGCTAGGGACCTTGGTGAAGGTCATGGAGGGTCCTTGTGCTCGATTTAGGCCTGTTTTGACTCAATTTCTGGGCTCCAAAAGTTGGTGACGCTGATCCTTACGCTGTGCAGCATCTGAAAAAGTAACCATAGTGTACTTAGCCAAAACCAAACATTTTGAACC
The DNA here is from genome assembly GCA_015680685.1 of Gnetum montanum. Classification (NCBI taxonomy): domain Eukaryota; kingdom Viridiplantae; phylum Streptophyta; class Gnetopsida; order Gnetales; family Gnetaceae; genus Gnetum; species Gnetum montanum. The sequence goes on from MNCI01006382.1 coordinate 964,011, forward strand.
TAAAAATTTTGATTCTGGATGCTGGAACTTGGTGCAATCGCCTATGGGCCCCGGGGGAACCTTGCCTGTTGAATCATGGACCATCGGGGGTTGTTTCGGAGGCCTCCAAGTTTGGTCATGTTGTACTCATGTTGGGTAGTAGCATGACTTAGCTTTATTCTTGTCTAAAAGTGCTAGGTCAAAATTAGTGGTGTTTCACTTGGTATCCTAGTTAAATACTTGAGGTTGTGCATTTGTGCATGATCCTATTGAAATGATATATCTCCTAGATTACTTCACATGGATAGGTCTAATTTGTTCATGATGGAGATCATTCTTGCTCAGTATCATGGTTTCATCCTATGGGTTGCATGTCCATGCATGTCCCCCTTAGGTTACTTATTTCATAAAATGATTTCCATGGTGACATGATGAATGAATGGAATTAAGGTTAAATCTTGGAGGATCCACAATCATGCATGTTTCCTTTAGATATGATATATCACCTAGACCTATTGATAGGTGTAGGTATGATTCATTGATGGGGAAGACCATTTCTACTTAGCATCATGGTTTCATCTTAAGGGTTGCACATTCGTGTATGTCTCTATCCTATGAGAGGAGAAACATTTCATGGTTGGTTTCCTAATCAAGTACATAAGTTTGTGTGTCCATGCATGATCTCGTTTGAGATGATATATCACCTAGACTGATTCATAGTGATAGGTTTGATTTGTTAATGGGGAAGACCTTTCTTGCTTAGTATCATGGTTTCATTCTATGGGTTCCATGTCCATGCATTTCATTGTCATGTGGTAAGAAAAACATTTCATGCTTAGTATTCTAGTTAAATGCGTGAGTTTTCATGTCTATGCATGTTCCGATTTGAGATGATATATCTCGTAGACTGATTCATGGGGGTAGCTCTAATTCATTAGCAAGGAAGACTATTCCTTCTTAGTAGCATGATTCTATCCTCTAGGTTACATGTTCATGCATGTTCCCACCATGTGGGAGGAGAAACATTTCATCCTTAGTATTTTGGTTAAATACCTAAGGTTACACATTTATGCATGATCTTGTTTAAATGATATATTTTGTAAGCAAAATCCTAAGGCATTCATAACCAGTGTGATGGATTACTCATGTATATTGATAAAAATAATTGATAGATTTAAATTATTTATTTATTCTATTAGTTAAATAATAATGGTATAGCATATTTCTTACTTGGCTTATGTTCTAGGATCAAATAGATAATATTGTTCAAAATGTCAAGATGCAAATGAATCTTGCTGAATCATGGTATATGACTAATTTTAAGGCCGAGGTAGACATGAGGATATTTATATTTTCATGAGGAAAATGCATAGTAATTCCTTTGAATATGAAGAAATTATGGTTGCTACATGTATTGAGAATAATGACATTATTTACATTTAGTTAGAGAAGTTACTTCCTTCCATGAAGACAATACTTCATAATGGTAAATTTCTTCTTGGTTCCTTGGACATGGATAGGACTAGATCATTTGCTACCATGAAATGATATGGAATAGATAAGATTGACTCTAACCACAATTAGAATAAATTGTAGGATTTGTAAAGTGGTTCCTACAACAAAGAAGAACTATGAGAACATCATTTGTAGTTCTCTATATGAGGAATCATATGAATTAGCTATATAGCTCATATAACGAGCTTCTACTTACACGTTAACTAAGATCTATTTTCGTGCATCTTATGGTATCGATAGAGTAATTTCCCTCAATAACTATATTTAAATAAAAAGAATTTAAATCAACAAGTAAGAATGTAGTCAAAGTTTCTCAACTAGATACTAGATTAAGATTGCAAAAGCTGAGAGGGTGTATTTACACCCTAATTTCTCAACTAGATACTAGATTAAAATTGACAAATGCAATCATGCACTTGATAAGTATAGAATCAGAGTGATGAATACGAAGTATGTTGAGTAACTTCTCTCTTTAATATTCAAGAATCTCATTACTGTTATTCATGACTATATACTAATGTCCTATAAGATCTTTAGTAGTAAGGGGTTGACTCAAATGAAATAGAACTTAATGATGACAACGTCTAGTCTTGGATTCTTGATGGATAATGCTCAATGCAAGAAGCTAGAATTTTGTTGTAGAGAGATGATGTGGAGCAAGGTGTAAATAAGATTTACAAAGTTTGTCATGCCAAGATGCTAAAGGCAGAGATCCTAGTCTCCATAATTACAAAGATACATTATTCTTAGAAATAGATACAAGGAATGAAATATGATCCATTATATATAGAGATGGTAAGGCATGCCAGAAGATACTTGGCACAAAATAACATTTCCAAACTATCAACTGGGAACATTTCTAAAGAGCTAGAGCCAATTTATGTTAGCTTCAAATTTATATTTAAGTTAATTTACTTTTTTCATTTTTGTGTTGTGTTTGATATTATAAATTATATAATTCCATATTAATATTTTCTTATCTTATAGTATATTGACATTCAAGGCTTTACATGAAAGAAAAGTATTTCTTCATATAGATGATGCCCTATTCAAGAATTGGAATGAAATATTCACATGTATTAGAATGATATCCTATAGTGTTGTCCTATGATTTTGTTGGATGAAAAATTGAAGGAAAACAACTTGAAAAATTTGAGTGAAAATATTTTCTACCCACTTCAAGGCCTTCACTTACATGAAGTTGAAAAATATGCTGATATGATACTCTTTGGTGAGATATATTTTAACATCTTAAAGGGAAGGATGAGCTTCATAGATCAGTAATTAATAGAATAATCACTCTAGAGTAGAAATGCAATTAGATGAAGTACTCTCATTCATTGAAATTAGCTCCTATCAAATTTTTTTATGGGCAAAGATTCATCTATAGTATGATGCATAGACCTTAATATCAATAATGTTTGTAATAGGTATTTACTCTCCTACATCCTAACATTTTACCTTATTTTGATTAGAATAGAAAATTTCTTTATTTATTGATTCTACCATTTTAATAGATATTCAATTAATAAATACATGTTTATTAGTCTTCTTGATAATGTGAAGTTTACTCAGGGAGAGCAAAGGCTTAAGCCTTATGTTCAATCAATGCTACATCAGCATATAAAGTCTTCTTGGTCATCGAAGGAGGATATCTCTACAACTATCAAGCAGCATGATAATTTTTTCTACCAGTAAAACCCTAAGTTCATTAACCTGATGCTATAGAAATATGAGATAGAATTTTCATCAATGGAGAAATCAATCATATGTTATTTTGTTGATTTTGAGAACATAACTATTAAGGACTCTCTTAGTCTTTAAAAATTTTATTTGAGTTTGTACAAAGGATAATTGCTATCTATTCTAGGATAGTTATTAATATTTACATGAAAAACTCACTTATTTAAATTTTTCTAAATGACTATAAAGATTGTATATATAGTAATATCTCATTCAAATATAATTTTAAGTTACCACTACAAAAGAAAAACAATGTATGTTTTGAGTTACTATTTCTTCATAATGACAGAAGTAGTAAAACAACCTAATGCATTTCTAAAAGATGATTGCGATATCATGGAAAAGAACACAATGGATGTGAAATTCATTAAAGATATTCTTCCAGATGTGGCTGTCCTAGAAGATGTCAATTACAAGTAATGTAAATTAGTAGAATTTTAGAGAAAACTTATTAATTCTATTTTGATGAGGGATGAAGTAATTAGGAAGGGTGTCTCCTACAGTGTATCGTTATTCGATTATAGTAGCCTCCTAAGATCATTAAGGGAATATAAAGACATCAACATCATATTAGTATACAATGATGATATGCAATGTTTCTTATGGTCTATAACAACAAAGATATTAGTGGCAACTAATGAGGAGCCTTTTAATGCTAAATATGTAGAGGAGCAATGTTAGAACATTTTAGAAGTAAAAGGTGTATATAAAGACATAGTAATAAGATTGAAGGATTGGTCCACTAAAAAGATATGCTATGTTAAATTAATTGAATAATATGATATAATGTATCATAGTAATATCATCATTGATAATAATACATTTATCATAAGTAGGAAGGTTACGTATTTGATAATGATGAACTACAAATGTAGTAGGGGGATTCAAAAGAAGATGAAGATGAAGTTTCTAAATAATTTAAAGTTATAATACATTATTGATGCTTAATTTTAAATCAAATAAAAAAGACAATGTTACTAATGGTTATTATTAAAATTTCATAATGTGAAATGAAAAGAGCTAGAGAAGGAGACACATGATGATTCTGATGATGATGAAGACACTAAAAAAGAGCAATTAATGTGTGTTCATGTAAATTAATATGATAAATGTCAAATGAATTTTTTTAAGTGATGTACCACACGAATGCTTTGAAATATATCTTTTGATTAGGAAACCTCTTTTGAAACCATTGGATGAGACATAACAATAGAGATTCTACAAGTAAGTGTAAGATTGGTATAATGAAGTATATTAAATTAAATCCTTTGAAATTATTAAATTATTTTTATAATGGTTTAAATTCTTATGTTTTAGGGAGGAATCCCATAATTTTTAAAAGCACAAAAAAAGTTAGTGCAATGAAATCCTAAAAAATAAAGACAAATACTTGAAAGAGAATTATGTAATGAATTTAACATGTAGTAATTTTATATTGAAGGCTATACTTAGTTGTATATATAATTTTGTGTAGGTTTGTATTGATGAGAGTTAAAGTTCTATCAAATGTCCTGAAAAACAAAGTATGATTCTGTATTTTATTACATCATATCTGATGAGACCTGAATTGCTCATAGTGCTGGTGGTCGCCTTAAGGCACCCACGTTGTATCATGGGTTGCGTTGTATCATGGGTGGCGTTGTATCATGGGTCGCGATGTATCATGGGCCGCGATATCGCATACGCGATATCACGTCCCACGCGATATCGTGTCCCACGTGATATCGCATCCCCCGCGATATCGCGTACGCGATATCGCGTCCAGCCGCAATTCCTATAAATAAGAGGCGGCTCTCCCTCATTTCACATCCCAGTTTTAGGTAGCGAAGCTCTGGCAGTTTGATCCCTCCAGAGTTAGAATTTTCCCGTGTCTGCCCGCAGTGTGGTGAATGTGATTGTACGGTGTCTTTATTCGAGTGTGCCGTACTTGGACACGCACATGACCGGCAATAAAGATCGAGATTACTTCATCATTGCAGCATTCACTTAGTTTATTTATTTGTTATTTATTTAATGTTATTTATTGCTTTCATAGCGCGGTGTGAGTACGACTTAACTACGAGCATCTACGGGTGTGTACGGCTAGTTAAGGAATCGGTTACTCATCGCGATTAGTTTCTCACCCTTAAACTCCTAGAAGCGGAACGAGTACGACTTGATTACGAGCATTTAAGTGTGACTGCTTGGTAGCCCAGTGGTGTAGCTAGGGGGATCTACGCTTGGTAACCCAGTGGCGTATTTGGGGTCTGCGCTTGGTAATCCCAGTGGCGTACCTAGGCCTATGCTTGGTAGTCCCAGTGGCAGTCGTGCACGAAGTCCAAGATGTGTACGGTTGATCAAGGAATCGGTTGCTCGTCGCACTTAGGCTAGATTAGATTTCTTACCCTTTTCCTCTTAGCTTAGAATTAGTTAATATTATTTTCCACTGCCTTCAGGAGTAGCATTAGATTAGAACACATCATACACCTCATCTAGACTAAACCATACGTGACATATGCAAAACTAGTCTAGATGGGAAGACAGCGAACTGCGACCTAAGGCTAACTATCTAGGTGCCACAACTAGTCCATCTGCGGAGTTCGACCGGATCGCGCGTGCGACGCTCGTTTCGTATGGTTGAGTGTAGGGGTACCTCGCCACTCATCAATATCATTTCAAATTTAAAAAGTATTATAATTATCATGTTTTATTACATATTGTTGATAGAAAGTAATGTCATTACATTTATTAATATATTTCATCTTAGAAGATGTTCAATAACTCTAACATATGTGCTTCCATTCCTATCAATTAGATACATTAAAAGAAATACTCTCAAGTGGAAATATGTAGAAATTTATAATGTAGTATTCTTGCTAAAATATTATGATGAGGTGTTGGTTGTAGTGGATGGCAATGCAATCACAAAAAATGATTTAAGAAGTTTAAAATAAAAAGAAGAGATAGAGGATACAATATTTAGATACTATTTTAAATAGATGCAATTAATCCTAGCATTTCATTCCACATATTATTATTTTTGATCCATTGGTACTATCAAAATTAAGTAGAACATATAAGTCAAAAGATGGAGAGATGAAATTGAGACAATGTATTTTAATGTTGATACAATAAGAAGATATTACATTAAATAGCTACCAAATTTTTTTTTTCCTAATAAACATTAGGATCAAAAAGAATATATTTCATAGGGTACTCAATGTTGTTGATATAATTACAAGTACAATATTAATCATGCATCCTTCTAATGGTAATAATGAATGCAATGAGCAAATTGATATTATTTACAAGTATCTTGAGGTGGAGCATAGTATTTAGAATAGAGAGGGTTAATTTCATTAAAAACTATAGAAATAGTTATTTTAAAGAAATATATCATGTCAGAGAAATGGATATGACTATGGTGTTTATTTCTTATGTTACATAATATACATTTTATACCAAAGATAGATATGATTTAAGACATCAGATGTATCATTGTATAGAAAGAGATCCTATGCAATATATGAAATATGTCAGATTGGCATGAAACATGGTTTTCTAATGTTAAATAGTTGTATTTAGTTATATTTTGTTATCTTTTATTTAACAAGTGTATTTATCATATTAATGTTTTTTAATATTAAATAGCTTTCATTCATACTATGATGATTATTATACTTTTTGATATGCATTATCAATATTTTTAAATTTAAAAATCAATTATAATGGTTTTTTGAATTGAAATAAATGTACGATTAGTTGATGCATGTATTGCAAATACTTGCATATATGAATTTAAAAATAGAAAGAAGAAAATTAGATATACAATATCTAAACAAGGTACTTTTGAAGGATATACATTTGTCAATTGCAAATGAACTAAGGAAGTACAAAAAAATATGATGTCATGCTTGGAAGAAAGTATTACTATATTTGACTTGGTGTACATGAGTTTCTCATAAAAGTAAAGAAGGAAGGAATTGAATATGCATTCTAGTCTTCAGCACAATTAGCCAATGTAGAAAGAATAAAAAATTACCTAAGCAAGGATCTTGAATCCAAACCTAAATTTGTTTGGTGTTAGACATAATGCTAAAAACTTTATCATAAGGGGATTGTGCTTTCAATTTTTCAAAAGCTTTTACAATGCTTTGTTGAGATATATGGAAATCAATAAAGATGAGAGGATGTTGCGATGGTTGATGACACATGTGATAAAATTCTTAATGAGGACAAAGAAAATTTTATTCAAGTTATCGAATATGTTCCAAATAATGATAGAGATGACTACCTACTTAGAAAGTTATAGCCATCTATTGAAAATCCTATTAGTAATGAATTTAGCATTGAGGAGCTATTAAGTTTCAATGAATAACTTGTAAATATTATTCAATGTTTTTTATTTTTATTTATGATGCAAAATAAATTATCTTTTTAGGTCATTCTAAATTATCACATTGTTAATTTTTTTTGTGGTCTAATGATTACCATTGGATAATAGTCATATGGAATATAGTTATATAGTTATTTAATAATGTTTTGTTTAGTGATTTATTTTGTTATTTTGATGAATAAGTTTCATAATAAAAAGTGTTCATTAGCATAGCATAATACTCAATTCAATAAAACCATAACCGATCATTTATAAGGCTAGGGTTCTTGGTTATTAAAATGTAATAAGAGATTATATATTTGATAGAGTGATTTTGTAAACCTATTTGATATAGAAAGATAAATACACTTATACATCATAATAGAAAATTTCAACCATAAGAATGTAAAATAATAATTTTTTATAATAATGTAGTAATGTCAGTTATAAAATAAATTTAATATGACATTTTCTACTATAGTTCCAATGATTGGAATGAAAATATTGAAAATGTAATGAAAACCTCCCTTTAACCAATGTTTCATGAAATTCAATCGAATTGAATTTAAATGTTGGATGTAGGGGACACTTGTCACTCATCATTAGTGTTGTTGCTAGGGAACGTGTAGTTTGTTATAAGTGCTCTAGATAATTAAATCATACAAAGATCATTGTAGGAATATAACGAATCACTATTAGAAAAAAAATATTTTATTAAAGACACAATACAAAAAAAAATTGAAAGATGTCTTCTTCTTGTAGGACTCATTTTTCACTTGTAGATGGTTCTACAGAACTTCATGATAGAACAAGAAAGAATCCAGATGAAGTATCCTAATAACTCAAAGTGGTTTATACCCATCTGGATCCATACTATCTAGAATTCACTTTCATCCTTCACCAGGATGAGGAGCTATGGTGGAGAGACCTAGATGGTAATATTATATTACCACTTAATCATGTCACATCATTAATATTCATGGTAGCATTAACAAAGATGGGGCTTGAAGTAATAGCCCTAGAGTACCAAGTTACAGATCACCTCTCCAAAGCTATCAATCTATAGAAGCCTAACTTTGAAAAGATGAACTTATGGAGGTTTACCATGAAGCTTCCAAAGGAAAGAACGTCTTGATTATACTAACATCACAATTTGAGAAGGATGTAGAATATCCGTTAGGTATATCTCAATGCCAAGGTCCACATACGTTTTTTCATCATTAATATCTCTTGAATATAATAGACCTACCACTTCATGTGCTAAATATCCTTCTACATATACTCCATACCATCCTCAATAGTATGCACCTCATGTCTCCACTTCCTTGCCACTTGCAATATTGATGCAATGCAAAATACCTTCATATCCCCAGCAATGGAATGTCATAAGAGCTATAAACTTGCAAATGGATTATAATTCAAGTGGTTCTAAGCATAAACCTTAGAAGAGGTCATTTTTTTAGGTCTAACGGTGCACCCAAACCATTGTAGGCATCTAGGGCTTTGGAATCCTCTTAAATTACCCAAGGAGAATCTATCAAGACACCTTCAAACCAAAATATCCAAAATATTTAAATTGTCTTATTAACCTGTGTCATGATAGATTAGATAAAGGAAAGATACTTTCCTAGGATAAGAAATAATCCTAAGAGTCCTCTAATATATTTACAAATTATAGAGAATGATCTGTGCAAAACTCTATTAGGCTTGGATTCCAGTGTGAATTTGATTTTCCGAGAAATGTACAAGATATGAAACTTGCATCCACTAAAGAAATGTAATATTAGGCTAAAATTTGTAGACTAATCCATTATTATTTCTTTGGGATTTGTAAAATATATTGTGACTATTGTCAATGAGTAGTCATACCCTACGGATTTCATAGTAAATCATATAAATAATTGCAAGGAAAACTTTCCAATCATTATGGGGAGAGCTTGACTAAGTACAATTGATGCCAAGCTAGGAGTCAAAGACCTCTTTTTAAGAATTTCTAATAAAAATGAATTTTATAAAATAGAAAACAAGAGAGTTCCATGCATCACGTACAGTGACACAAGATGTAATTGCATACAAAGGATATAGGTAATCAAGAGTATAATCAGTACAACATGTAGAATGTGTAGTGAATCCACTAGTATTCAAAGGTACCTAGACAAAATAGTCACAAAATAGAAAGACATTAAGTGAGTAACTACAGATAACAACTTAAGGTCTACAATATACATGTCACTAGAAGAGATCCTCACAAGTGCATACATAGATAAGATGAACAAATTTGACCAAATCAAATACCACCTCTTAGAAGCTAAAAAAAAAATGAAATTGGAGGTAGATTTGGAAGAGATGGAAGTTATAAAAAATTTTGAACTAGAGCCCTTAGAACTAAAAACATTACCAAAATCTTTAGAATGTGTCTTCTTAAACAATGAAAAACTAGTAATTATTAATTTCTACCTTACTAAGGAATAGAAAGAGAAGTTATTAAAAGTAGCCAATAAATAATTAGTAGCTTGTGCTTAGTTATATGATGAGATAATAGGGATAGATCCATGCATATGCTAGCATCAGATCTACAGAGACTCTGCTATCAAGCCCAAGAGATAGCCACAAATGAAGCTAAATCTAAAGTTAAACTAGATTTTTAAAAATAAGATTAAAAAACCTCTCAAAGCTAGATCCATTTATCATGTCATAAATAATTAGTAGGTAAGTCCACTTGTCATTTTACCAAAGAAGGAAAGGTAATGAAGAGTCTACATAGATTTTAGGCTACTCAATATGATCACTTTCAAAGATCATTTTCCATTATCATTTATAGATCAAGTATTGAATATAATTGTAGGACATAGCTACTACAGTTTTTTGGATTGATATAGTAACTGGAACCAAATCAAAATTTCTTTGGAAGACCAGGCAAAAACAAAGTTCACAAGTCCTTGGGGGACTTTTGCACATAAAAAGATATCCTTTGGTCTATGAAATGCTCCTACAACCTTCTAATATCTTGTCATTAGCATCTTTTAGTAACAAATTGGAAATGATGTAGAAATCTTTGTGAATGACTTCTTGATCTATAGTGCTAATTTTGAATAAGCTTTGAACCATCTTAATCAGATACTAAAATGATATGTGGAGACTAGCCTATAGTTTAATTACAGAAAGAGCCATTTAATGGTCCAAGAGGGCATTATCCTAGGGTACTGAATCTTAGAAAAAGGCATTGAGGAAAATCTTAAAAATATAATAATCATCTAAGGAATTACCAAACAACCATAAATAGTTAAAGATATGAAGTCATTCCTTGGGTATATTGTTACTATGGGTGCTTTATCAAAAAATTTCTTAAAAATTCCCAAACTACTAGTTAAGCTCACTAAGAATGATGTAGCATTTGAATGGATTGAGAAATGTGAACAAGCATTTCAGTACTTGAAATAGAAGATCATAAAAACACCCATTTTATGTACATTAGATTGATCCAAAATTCTTTATATCATTATAGATGCATCAAATTATGCATTAGAAGTAAGACATACACAAATGAATGATTAAAACATCCATATTACATTCATTTTAAAAGTAAAAGCATTATGGATGTATAAATTAATTACACCATAATAGAAAAGGAATTAATGGTGGTGGTGCATGCTCTTAAAAATATTAGGCACTATGCACTTAGATATTCCATTTTTGTGCATGTTGATCATAGTGCAATTCACTTCCCTATGAACAAATGAATGGTATGTCCCCATGCTATATGAGTTGGTGATTCTATAGAAGTTTAATTTAACAATGGTGGATAGAAAGAGAACCAAGAATATTATTGCTTATCATTTTTCTTAGTTAACATAGGATAAGAAGGCTAATTAAAAACCTTTATTTGATTAATTCTTGGATAAGCTTCTTTTTACTAAGGTAACCAATGTTTTAATACCAAGGATTATAAACTAGTATAATGAATTTCTCTTCTACCTATTTATATAGAAGACCCTTATAGAATGAGATTGTAAGAGGAACAATAATTCTTCCACTAGGTTAAACATTACATGGAGATAGAGAGTAACCACTATAAAATCTATGTAGATTGCTTGGTACAATGGTGTGTACTTGATAAAGATTAACTATGAGTCCTCCAAGATTCTCATGAAGACCCTTGTGGAGATCATTATGTAGGAAGGAGAACAATCATTAAAATCTTAATGACTAGATAATTTTGGCCATTGATATTCAAGAATGTTTACCATTTCACCCATTCATGTGAATGATATCAATGAGATGGAGGTATGACAACTATGATGAAAGGATTCCAAAAATGGATTCAACTACCAAAGCCTTTTGATCTTTGGGAAATTTACTTCATAGGATCCATCACTTCTATGTTCAATGAGAAGTCTTATATTATTGTTACTATTGACTATTGTACCAAACTGGTTAAAGCTACAACCATCATTGACTATACTTCCTCTGTTTTAGCTTAATTATTTCAACAACATGGTAAACATGTTTGGTGTGCCTAGGCCACTAATTTCTAACAATTGAACACATTTCACTAACACTATATTTTGAATTTTATGCAACACTTGGAGGTGGAGCATACACTCATAACACCCTATCACTCTCAAGCCAATAGTTAAGCTAAAGCAACTAATCAAGAGATCACAAGAATCATAATAAGAATCATTAGCAAATATAAAAAATATTGGAGCACTAAATTCAATGATTCCATATGGGCCTACTAATCAACAAGGAAACTTCCTATAGGCTACTCTCCCTATAAGTTAGTGTATGAAAAATTACCTAAGCTTCCAATTCAAAATGAACTTTATACACTCACAACTTTATGTGACCTTGACCTAACATCAACTTGGTAGAAAAGAAAAAATTAATGGTGCTCAACATACTAGATGAGAATTTTAGGGTGGTCCTAATGATGAATGAAGTGCATAAGGCATATCACAAACAACAACATGACACTTGAATAAAAAAAGTTGCATTTTAACTATGGTTTAGGGTTCTATATTTGAACCCCACACATGTACCTTAATGAAATAAGTTTTAGATGTTGTGGAAAGGATAATACATTGTACATTCAGCTTTTCCTTCTAGGGATATGACAATCTACATTCAAATTTTCCTTCTAGGGATGTGTGTGTGTGTGATTTCTTAGCATTAATTTTTTCTTCAAACTTGAAGGAGGTTTGTGCAATTTTTAGATCCTTGAATCTTCTAGAAGACATAACTTCCTCAAAACATACCTAATTTGATCCATTCTTTGATCCTCGAGATTCCAGAGGTATGCTCCATGTTGTGGGGGCATGAATGCTCAAATTTGCCAACAAATTTTGCTAACATTCGATAGATAAAGTAGTAAACAAATTTTAAAATAATATTAAAAAGATAAAATACCAACAACTATCTTTGAAATGAATATTTTAAAATAAAATATTCTCATACACATGCAACGACTTAAAAGCTTAATATTCCAAATCTTTTGCCATTACTAACCTAATAAATGATGGGAAGGTATCTAGACTTAAGAGATGAAGTTCAAATAACTAATCTAGGATTATCTATGTAATTGTAGATAGCACCAAATGGGAAACATAGGTAGGTGGATCATCATAGCCTAGGGAGAAAAAAACAAGAAGAGGAAGAGGACAACAACAACACTAATCATAATAATATAGTCAAGCCACTAAAGTGACACATGCCATTGGACCCTTGCAAGAAGAACTTGAGGTGGAATTTATTCACTAGATTTCCAACATCATCTAGGATGAGGTTCCAAGACCTAGGCCAAATCTAGGAGTTACTTTTATGGATATGTGATTAGAGAAGATGAGAACCAAGAAGGTTTAAGGTATAGTTCTCAAAGAATTAATCTTTGAACCTTTTCTAGAGTTGGTGTTAGAAGAGGTTAGAATGTAGTTGTAAGGGTCTTCGCTATGGTCCATCACTTTTACTATTAGGGAATAGTACCTTAGAAAGATGTTCTTCTGGAATAATTGCCAAGGAGATGCAAATATCAAGATCAAAGATATTACCATCTCCTACTTTGTAGAGATCATCACTAAAGTTCTTGGATTACCTAAAACTAGGACAAAGCTAGTAGAAGTCTCCACCTAGGTAGATGTAAAAGTAAAAAAATGAATGAATGTAGTGATGCTATAGAGTAGGCCATAAGGAGTAAAGTGTCCTTACCAAAGTAGAGCATGCCTACTTCAAGATCGTGGCCTATTACCTTAATCTAATAGTGATGCCAAGCAAGGTTGCAACCTTCTCTACAAAGGCATGCATAGCTCTAAGTGGGAAATATCCTGTTAACCTTCCCCAACATATCTTCTTTGAGATCAAGAAGAGATTTAAGAAGAATGAGAAGTCTCACAAGATACTCCTCTTTTCCTGCATTATTATAAAACTTTGTAAATGGGGAATAGCTTTCTATTTAAATGATGTAGTCTATAAGGATCTTGTCGTATTATGATAGGAGATGATGAAAGAAAAGGCTTCATCTAGACTCTAAGAGGAAGTGTCATCTTTACCACCACCATCAATACTAAAAATGATAATGAAATGGTAGAAACTATTGAACACTTAAGAAAATTTGGGAAGAAATATTTTAATAACAAGCTTTTGGGGATGATAGAAAGTATTTAGAGTATTGTCTAGTCATGAGCCATCTTATAGAGATCACAAGGAATATTAGCTAGCTAGTAGATGACATGACCCATCTTATTTTTTCACAAAAGGCCAACCTCTAATTTGTGTTGATCCCAATGCTTGAAAGATCACTGTGTCTATTCTAGAATAATCATTTCCTAAAATCTCTAAGAATGCAATGACTTTCTCTATCATGCTAAAGAAAGGAAAAGGTGCAACAATCTTTATTGTATGACATAAGAGCTAGGAGATGACAATAGGTGGTAAATAGAATTGAAGAAACTTTGAGTGCTCCTAAAGTCTCTATTTCTAATATTGCTATAGTGGTAGACATTCAAATAACTGCAAGAGCCAAAAATAAGGAAATGAGCATAACACAACATGAGGAGGTATTGGAGTGATTGTTTGGGATAAAAAAAACTGATTCTAAAGATCTTTAATCTTTGAGAGGGTAATTCAGCAACCTATTTATTGAGGATTGAGAACTTATATGGGTAGTTGAATAAGTTCCCCAAAATTAAAATTTCACCAACATAATAACACAGCAAATTTTATGTGGTTTCCCAACTTGGGTACAATCACACTTAGAGGGTAGAATCCATGCACACCTCCCAAACATTATTTCTCTAAAATATGATTTTAAGGACACCACAACCTTTACAAGATTTGAGCTCCACTATGGAGAGTTTTATCATTGCAAAAGCTCTCAAACCTACAAGGTCCCAACAAGCTCAAAAGTGGTTTCAGGGATCCCAAAACCTTTACAAAATTAAGCTCTAATATGGAGTATTTTTTCATTGCAAAACCACTCAATACTATAGGATCCCAACAAGCTCAATTAGGAATGCCTTCTCACAAGAAGCACATCAACCTTGTAGGGTAATCAAGAAAAGGCAAAAGGCACAAGGAAAAAATGTAACTAAATTTACAAGTCCTTGTAGTTGAAGGTTAATATAACATACAACAAGCAAATTATAGTACAATGAAGAGCAAAATATAATTACATAGAAAATATAAGTAAGAGCTTGAATGTAAATAGTTCTTGCACAATTCTCAAGATTTTGATGTTTTCTTATAACTTTGAAGTTTCTAAAAACTCCTCAAAATTTATGCAATGGCTACCCAATAGCTAGTGTAAACATCTTCTTCAATGTTGGTATGTCTACCTAAGATTTTCCTCTATTCAGGAGAGATGTCTCTTTAAAAAGTGGGATGTCTACTATGGAATGTCTCTGGGGAGACATCTCCTCTAGAATAGAGACATCTACTATTTTAGGAGACATCTAATAAATTTTTTCCTTTTTCTTATGAGGGTTTCTCCCATAAGTTTATCTTCTTATTAGCTTTTGAAGCATCTTCATTTGGTTTGTAGCCTTAATTTTCATTCATACTTGTCCATGCTCTCATGTTGCCCATGTAGTCTTCATTTTTTCATCTCATTGTAGATCTCATTTCCTTGGTTTCTCATTCATGTCCTACAAGATCATCACACACCACAAACATTATATTTCTCAAATTTCCTTAAGGTTTTGACATACCAAAAGGTCAACAATCTCCCCCTTTTTGGTGATGTCCAAAACTTAAGAAAATGGGTGAGCATTATACCATAACATTATATGATAAACAATAAAAGAACATATATATATATATATATATATCTTCATTAATGCATAAAAACTCTCCCTCTTTTTGGATAGCACCCAAAAGGAGGGGATAATGAAAAGTACCTATTCAAACGTCCTAAAAAAAGTTCCATAAGGTAATCTTTCATAACATCATATGAAAATCCCATAGAGATACAAACATTTAGCTAAGGAAGAAAATCAGTTAAAGAGTACACATCTCTTAGCATTAATTTCATAAGGTTGATGATGTTAAATAAATTTCCTTTAAGAGCTAACCCTTATCTATTTACAAAGTTAAAATTAATAAAGCACAGCTAATCCAAGCCTTTCAATTGATATTCAAGAGTATTTAAAACTAAATCTTGAAGTCCAAAGTTTGACCCTTGAAGATCAAGGAATGTGTCTTTGAACCAATAAGCCATTAGTAACAAATAAATAATATCTCATAGTTCTATAATTATCCAATATTCTCCCCATTTTGAAATATCAAAAAATGATAAGGCATAACAATTCCATGACAAGTGAGTAAAAACATACATATTTAACTTTTAAGACAAAGTAGCATATCTTATCATGCTACATATCTTAAAGGATCAAACACAATCAAACATATCCTTAACAAGGTGGCCATAGGACAATTTGTATATAGCCATGCCATTTTTAATTACTAGCACCAAGAAATACATCACAAGGTAAAATGTTCAAAAGATATCTTGTCCAAAATTAAAACATACTTTTACCTTAGATACTTTAGCATACTCTAAAATGAATAGTCCTTTTCTTGCTCAGTTTTAGTTGTGGGTGTTGGAGTGGAATGTCTTGCTACTTGAGTGTCTTTTGGCAAAAGTATCAAAAGACTTCTCCAATGTCGATGGCCTATAGAATGATAATTGTTGATGAGATATAGGCTTCCCTTGCATACATGCTAGTATCTTTGATCATAATGCATCTGCTAAGATATTGGTATTTGTCTCTTGAGCCTTTTAAGATCTCCATGCTGCATAGTAATTCTATGATTAATTATGGAGACTAAGGTCTTCCATTAGTGATATCCTTTAAAAAATGAACATTCTAATATTGTTAATGCTTATTATAGGTAATATCTTCCTAGATAGTTAACAAGAAATCCCTCTTCAATGGAAAGGACTATATGATTAGACACTGAGGATCAAATATCATGGTAGAAACTACAATCTTCAACTTTTCTGATAAACTTCCATTCATGAGTTACTTTTCCTTCATATAGATGCATCCTTGAATCTCATTAATTTATGTAATAAAAGTCCATTAAAATCCATGCAAGACATCTTTCAATAAATAGTAGACATCTTGTAATAGATTTCCACCTCTTGAGATAGACATCTACTATCAAAATGAGATGTCTAAATATTAGAGTAAATGTCTACCCTATGAGGGCCAATAATAAAGATCCTCGTCTTGAGGTTTGGAACCCTTGAACACCTTCAAACAAGTCCCCATGACCCTTAGAACCTCTTAGATTTTTCAAAATAAGTCTAAAACAATCCCAAACATGGAAAAATACCTTGAAATCATCATAAAAAATCATCATAATAAAACAAGCATAAAAATCACACATACATTGAGAATTACACAAGGGATTGGGCGATGTCTCCATAAATCTAGAGTGTCATATCAAGATCAATTTTGAAGACTTTTGAAAGAAAGGCCTTCCATTAGTAGTATCTTATGATAAGGATATATAGTTCATATGTTCAATAAATTCCTTTTGAAATGTTTCTTTTCTCATAAGATACATAAATCTCATCAAATTTACCAATTCAAATGCTTCAATTACCATACATAAAAAAATATTTTTTAAAAAATGAAATTGCACTTTAAGAAAGCAAAAATGTCATATCATAGCCTAATTAAGAGTATAGAACATAAGACATGTATGTTTAAACATCAATGAATGTTCAACAAAAATATTTGGTCCATGAATTACATTCAAGGACTTTAAACAACTTGAAACCAATATATTCTAGTTAAGAATACAAAACATGATTTATCAATAAACAGTTTAAAAGTAGCACAAACATGTTGTTATAGCATATTATGATTCAAAACTTTGCAAGGTCAAGAAAAAATTTCTTTGGATTTTCAAAGATCTCCAATAGCTTCCATTCAACCATAAAAATAAACTAATCTAATCTCATCAAGTCAAAGAATAAGGATTATAACTATACTTACAATTACTTATCTTACTTGCTGATGGAGATCAAGATATCTAAGGAGACTAGAATTGAGGTTCTTCTTTTGATGTTCTTCCATTTATACCAATTTCATTTATTTCTAATGTCTTGCTTCCTTTCACAAAATTATTGAGAGCTCTTCACTTCCTTCTTTTTCCTTGATTCTCCACACCTTTTTGTTCTCATTATCCTTTTGATTTCTCCTCCATTTCTTTGTGCCCTATAAGATTTATTTTCTAGGTGCATTTGGGTAAGACTAAGGAGTCTTATGATATGACCAGATGTTCATGTGATAATATTTTAAATTGCACTCCCATTTATTATGCCCAAATTTATTACAATAATAACATCTAAGATTTCTATTGTGGTTAAAGTGATCAAACCTTGGAGCTCCTCTTGGTTGGAATGTAGTGCCTATTGACACTTCAATCTTTAGAGAAGCCTTTTGTTAAGATGAAGTTTTTGTAGATGATTCTTCTTGTGAACAACATCCCAACCCACTTTTATTATGTGGACTTCTTCCTTGTCCTAGAATATGTGGAGGTATTTTTTTTCCTTTGACCAGCCTTTCATTTACAAGTTTAGCATCTACAAGTTCTTCCATAATATGCTCATAGGACAGGGTTAGTTTTTAATTCTCATCCCTTAGGTCTGAAGTTTATTTTGTGAGGTCTAAAATTTTCATATTTAATAAAGAGATATCTTGATTCTTATTTTTAATTGCTTATTCACTTTATACAAAGATTTTGAAAAGATATAAGTTCTCTACATAAGAGGTCATACCTTTCTTCATTAGTTTCTATTTGATCATCATTATCAGATAGGCTAGTATCATCATATGTGAGAGCCATATAGATAAGATGTGAATCTTTTGAAGTGTAATCCACCACTTGTTCACTTTTCTCTTCATCATCCCAGTTGGTGTAGATATTTTTTGCCTACTTATCTTCTTGAGATGTTTCCTCTTCATCATCCCAACTTGTATAGATGGTAATTCTTCTCCTTTCTTCACTATACCCTTTTCCTTATAACTTGTAAGTATTGAGGTACTAAGAGGCCATATGGCCTCTTCTACCACATATCTGGCATTCCATAGAAAATATATCAAAATTTTAAATTTAAATTACTTACCTCTATTCTTACCTTTGCTACCCAAAATTCTATTGATGAGTTGAGTATATCGATCCAAGATGAATCTCCAAATTAAGAATCTTACGTACTTAAATAATTTTTGCATTTGAGTCTTCTAGCATGTAAAGGTGATCCCCTTGAACATTGGTGACTTGATGTATGATCCTTTTTCCATCATTCACTCATGAGTTGTTACGCTCAAAGCTAGGAGTACCAGGCTCCGATACAACTTAAGGATTGAGAACTTAGAAGGAGGGTTGAATAAGTTTCCCAAAATTAAAATTTCAACAACATACTAACACACCAAATTTTACATGATTTCCCAACTTGGGAACATCCACACACAAAGGGTAGAATCCGTGAACACCTCCTAACTTGGTTTCTTCAAAAATGTGGTTTGAAGAGCATCATAACCTTTACAAGATTTGAGCTCCACTACAAAGAGTTTTATTATTGCAAAATCTCTCAAACCTGTAAGGTTCCAACAAGCTCAAAATGTGGTTTCAAGGATTCCACAACCTTTATAAAATTGAGCTCCACTACAGAGTATTTTTTTTACTACAATACTACTCAATCCTATAGGATCCCAACAAGCTCAATACGGATGCCTTCTCAGAAGAAGCACATCAACCTTGTAGGGAAATCAAGAAGAAGAAAAAGTCAAATGAAAAGAATGTAACTAAATTTACAAGTTCCTATAGTTGAAGCTCAATATAACATACAATAAGTAAATGATAGTACAATGAAGAGAAAAATACAATTACATAGAATAGACAATTAGGAGCTTGAATGTAAACAGTTCCTGCAAAATTCCCAAGATTTTGATGTCTTCTTATAGCTTCGATGTTTCTAAAAAATCCTTAGAATTTCTATAATGACTACTCAATGACTAGTGTAGAAGTCTTCTTTAAAGTTGGGATGTCTACCTTAGATTAACCTCTATTTAGGAGAGACGTATCTTTGGAAAGTGGGACGTCTCCTTTGGAATAGAGACATTTACTATTTTTAGGAGATTTCTTCTTAATTTTTTTCCTTTGTCTTTTGAGGCTTTCTCCAATTAGTTTGTCTTCTTATTAACTCTTGGAACATCTTCATTTGGTATGTAGCATTTATTTTCTTCCATACTTGTCTATGCTCTCATCTTTCCCACGTAGATCTCATCGTAGATCTTGTTTCCTTGATTTCTCATTCATGTCTTGCAAGATCATCACACACCATAAACATTCTATTTTCACCATTTTCCTTATGGGTTTAACATACCAAAAGGTCAACATTTACAGCTGTTAGAGATAAGGGGCAAGCTCTTAATTGTATTAAGAGAAAATTAAGGAAGCTCTTACTAGTAATTGATAGTTATTGATGGTGGTTGTGTAATTAAAAGCCTACTTGTTGGATCCATCCATTATTTAGTTAGAGCTTATTAGAGATGAAGCTTTCTAATAGCTTCAACAAAGATTTCAAGAGGCAAAGAATGCCAAAGAAATGACTATCTTTGATGCATCACTATCCAAAGTAATGATAAATCCTACTAATCGTGACCTTTGAGACATGTGTAAGGAAAATCTAACTTTGACTTGGAAAAACTAGTGCCTACAGCAAGTTGAGAAGTATAAAGTGTAGTTGCTAGATTACATTTATCAATAGTAGGAATAACTTGTCAAGGTAAATGCGAATGTCAAAAGCTTGATTATAGAAAATAAAAATCTCTCAATGAAGGAAGTTTGTGCTCTTTACAAAAAATTTGCAATGGAGATCACCACTAGGAAGAATGAAGATATCAAATATGAAAAGGTGAAAAATCATTACAAGGACCAAGTTAGAATGTTGAAAGAGATCAATGAAAAAGAAATCAAGCTTGCAAAAGAGAAGGTGAATAAGGCCTTCTACTAACTCCAACAAAGAGGTGATGTATAACAACCCATCTTTAATGGATTCAATGCTTACATCCAAGGAGAAATATGCCTAACGAAGCTTTAAATTGAAAAGATGATGAAATATGTGAAGTTATCCAACCTTCGTTATGAAAACCTAATAATGTTGATAATAGGAAGACCAAGGTCAAAGTTGGAGAAACAGTGACTAACTCCTACCTCATCTATGAGGTGGAGTTTAAGCACCATAAGGAAACAAAATAAAAATAAAAATTAGCTAATGCAAAGCTTGAGGTTCTCAAGAGAAAGTTTAAAGACCAATGATTAGTTGCTAAGAACCTAGCCAAAAGGATGACTGATCGCTAAGAACTACCAAATCTTGTCTATACATTTAACATCAAACACCAGTATTTCATAGTTTGGTTTATGAATATGAAGATGTTTCACACAATGTCATGTCCATGGGATGTACTAATGCTAGCTAGTCTAAGTGATGCTACCTAAATAGTTAATGACTCATGGAGTAAAAAATAAAAGATGAAGGCACTATTGGATACCTTCAAGTTTTTAAAGGAAGTCATAGGGTAGCCTAGATCACCAATAGGACTAGGACGAGTTGAAGGATCATTTAAGCCATAGGATTCTCCACCTCCAAGCATGGTATGATAACTTTATCTTGATCATTTTTATATGGCTAATGGTTGCCAAATTTTTGTCTAGTATCTAATTTTATTTTCTCTCTCTGTAAGCATTCAAACATTTTATAATGTGACACTTAAAGTTATGTGTTGTCATCATTGGTCAATTTTTTATTAGTTCCATACTTTTCAAATTTTGTAAACAAATATATTGCATTTTTGTTCACTTTAGTATGGTTTTTTTAGTTAGTCATGGGTATATAATGAATAGTCTTTTGATCTGTTACATCAACAAGCATGTGTTAGCATAGCCTCATCAATGTACCTTCTGATATGTTGATGCATATGCATTGATGCCTTTCTACCTAAAGCCTATATAAATGCATGTACCATCTACATTTATGACACATTTTGTTGTTGTAGTAGCTAGACTCTTACAATTTTCTCTCATAGGACTTATCTAAATTTCCTTTTGAGTGCCTACAGTATGGATTAAGTTGATTGTATAGAGTTTTATTTGAGTGCATGATGTACCTAGATGATTCTACATTATGACAATAAAATCGAGATTTATTTCTTCCATTATAACATTTGGACTAGTACTTAGTTTAGTTTCAGCATTTTAGTCTTTATGCACTTTACTTTTCATAACAATTGAATATTTTATTCCATAACAATATGAGTATGAACATTTCAAGCATAACATATTAACATTTGGTAATTCCAATAGTGGATACTTAGTATGCTTAGTAGTAGATACTTGGTAATCCAAAAACATTAATATAGGTTCAAGATGAGTACAAAAATTAGGAATGGATACTCTACACTTAGGATAGCTTAGATTACTCTTAATCCCATAGTTAGGAAAGAAAATTTTAATCACTTTATTATTTTAATATTTTAATAATAAAAAGAATAAAAATAAAAAAAATTATGCCTTAATCATACATAACCATACCGATTGAGCTAGTGTAACTGATGATTGGGAAGATAATGCAGCAACATAATGCTTAGTTATCTAGGTATTAGTTGACCAACATAGTGTGTGCAAGCTTGTGGTTCTTATGGTTGGCTTTAGGGGACATGCGTTGGTCATCAATAGTACGTATAAAGATTAGAAGTACACTAGAAAGATATTTTGATAATAAACTTTATCCTTGCCTATGTTCAACACTACTTCAATTAAGGTAAAATTAATCTAATTTATTAAAGTAACCTTAAATTAAAGTCTAGGTCATTTTAAAGGTAAAAGGTCCATAGTAATCCCACATGTACAATAGAAATGACTCCTAAAGATTATATAATGAAATGATAGTAACTAGATTAACTAGAATGTGAAATGGACAAAGCCAATAGGGCCATTTTTAAATCATGATTTCTAGTAAAAGAGAATTTGCTCCTAATTTTTAAAGAGTGGTTCAAATGCAATGGAAAAACCCAAATCTCATTTCATGCAATTCTTGACAACTATTTTGTTATTTAGAAGATAAAATAATTTGTATTATGTGGTAGATAAAATAATTCCACATTGTAGGAAAAATCCCACTTATGCATTTTGTGATAGTTGTTTTTTTATCTAGTGGATAAGGGAATTCCATATTGTAGAAGTAATCCTACATCGAATAGGAGGTAGCGAGTAACATAATATAAATGAAAGACTTTTTTTCATTGAGAAATGGAATCCAAAATAGGTTTGGCAAGCTTTATTCTAATCTTGATCTCTAGTAAGTTGAGTTAGCTTGCCTCTCACCCAGGTTTTATTTTATTTTTTATGTATTTTATTTTTCTAGAATGTGAAAAATGAACTGGTCCATAATTAAGAATTGAAATCATTTTTAGTTAAAAATTTAAAAATATAAAAAACCATATTTTTAACTTTAACACATAATAAAATAAATTAAATTAAAATGCAAAATTTAATTTAAGGTCTATCATATGTTAATTGAATCAATTTTTGAAACTGAAATTTAAATTATATCTATATATGATTTAAGAATCTCAAACACTAAGGAATACCTTAAAACAAAAGAGCATTGAAACCATTATACATAGACTACCTTATTATGTAATGCAAGTATTTTCTTTTCATTCTATTGAAAAAAAAAGTAATTTTACATGTTTTATCAAGAAGAAAAGTGCATGCAATGTACATGCTTCAATGAAAAAATTATTCTACACAACATTTTATGTATTGTGAGTTTAGTAAACTATCTTAGAGAATACCTAGCACACATGCTATTAACTACCTCAATAGATGCTAAAAAGTTTTACCACTTTATGAGTCATGAATTTGTTGGCTGCGATAACACAGCCATGATATCACGTAAGCGATATCACAGCCTAGACGTGATATCACGTACGACATATCGTAGCCTGTCTCCTCATCTATAAATAAGAGGTAGGCAAATCTAGTAGGCAGTTTTTGGTAAGTTTTTAAGTTTAAGTTCAGTAGTTTTGTAGAGACTCTTAATCTATTTTCTTCTCAACCCTTTTCTCCTAGTGCATGCCCGCAATGTGGTGATTGTAATTGTACAACATCCTTATTCGAATGTGACGTACTTGGACATGCACATGACCGAAAATAAAGATCGAGATTACTTTATCATTGCAGCATCCACTTAGCTTAATTATTTATTTAATTGTTATTTACTGCTTTCTTAGTTAATATCTCTTTACCCATATCTCCTAGTAACGCGGAATGAGTATGACTTAATCACGAGCATTCAAGTGTGACTACTTGGTAACCTAGTAGCGTACTTAGGCCATGCGCTTAGTAATCCCAATGGTAGTCATGCACGAGGTCCAAGATGTATATAGATGATTAAGGAATGGATGCTCATTGCACTTAGGCTAGTTAGAGTCTCTCTATCTCTCCCTCTCTCCTAGTTTAGTCGATATTATTTACCATCATACCCAGGAGTAGCATTAGTGTATGAACACATCATACACCTCACTTTGGACTAAACCATACGTGAAAAAACTAATACTAGTCCAAGTGGGAAGACAGCGAACTACGATCTAAGGGTAACTATCTAGATAACACAACTAGTCTATTTGCGGAGTTCAATAGGATCATGCGTGAAACGCTCGTATTCGTATGGTTAAGTGTAGGGGTACCTCTCCACTCATCATTGGTGCTATTGCCAGGGACAGTGCTAGTTATCTAGATTAGTTATATCATACAAGGTCGCTGTATAGGAATTAACGATATATCTTTTAGGAATAAATCATTACAAAAAGTCACATACAATCTCACAACCATGCCTCTCCTACAAGACTATGATAATGCCACATCTAGTGAGGAAATTCATTGGAGAACCAACAAATTATATGACAATGAAGATTGGAGTACACAATCCGAGGTGGGGGTTTCTTATAAACATAAACAAAAGTAGCATTGTCCCAATGCACAAAAGCATAACTTACTCGATGACGATGAACCCCTACTAGCCACTACAAGCCTAACGCAAATACAAGAGGCTGTTCAAATCTCCCGTAGGCATCGTAAAGAGAGTCATCTACCCAGGCTCGATTTAAACAACTTTTCCAAATTCTCAAGAGGCTATGACTTAGATCCACAACAACATTTACAAGCCTTCTACGATGCCTGTGTAAGGAACAACATTGATAACGATTGGCAAGAACTCAAGCTCTTTCCTATGACACTTGTTGGCCAAGAAAAAGTATGGTATAGATCATTAAAAAAATTTTGATACGATGTTGGCCAACAATGGTAGAACTCTTTAACAAAATATATCAAACCTATGCAAGAGTGTCGGCCTTGAGGAAACAAATCCAAGAGTGGAAACAAGCACAACATGAACCCTTGGACATGGCATTAGAAAGATATTATGCATTGTTAAACAATTTTCCAAGCCATGAGTTCTCCGAGGAAAGGCTAATGTACCATATCATTGATGGGCTTCATGATGAAACAAGAGAGACCCTAGGGATGTATACCCAAGGTCAACTATACGAACTATGAACCCATCAATTCCAAGAGCTTATTAAGTAGGTAGCAAAGGAAGAAGGAGAAATGGCTAGATGGGAGAGTGTTGAAAAACATCAACGGGACCAAAATCTCAACTTAACAGAGGTCCATAATCATAAAAAGGAGAAATCAACCTATCTCAAGGAGGAAGAACCATCTTTGCTAGCATAACAATCATTAGAAGAAATCGAGACAAAGATCAATAAGATGCTGGAATGGATGCATAAAAAGTGTGGGGAATATATCAATAATATTGGAGATAGAGTTTTGACAACCCGAGAAGTAGGACAAAATATCATTAGACAATTGGAAAGAAGGGATGAGGAAAATGAGAGCTCAACTGCCGATCATACATATGAATGTAGCATTTTCTTGTACGATCACCCCAAGGGCCAATGCCCAATCTTGTTACATTTATATGGGCATTGGGGAAGCACGTTACATCTAGAGTTTGTACAAAGATATTGTGTTCGATCACAGTGGCAACAATCCCAGTCGTGGGGAAAACCATCCCTAAACTGGAGACACCCTTTGTACCATCCAAATTCAAATGCTTATCTAGTCCAACATCATGTTTCCCTAACTGGGTCAACATACTCTATCTTGCCGCATTATCATTCTCCTCAATTCTATCATCCCATGTCCTCAACACAACCACCACCTTGTGGACCTTACACTTCTCCTAAATTTCAACATTCTCATCCTTTCCCTCCTTCTACATTGCCACAAACTATTCCTGAAGTGTTTGCACCACAACAACAACCCACAAACATTACTTGCACTACTATTGTCAACAGTAGTGAGAGACCTCCTCAACATTGAAGGCATACCTTCTTCAGGCATGACTATGGGAAGGGACAACACGGTTCCAAGGCCATTGCATTTTCCAACTCAACATAAGTCTGACACTGTGGAGCACCCTTCTCATCAAACCTGACGCCTCATGTTACTTCATCAGGGCCACCAATTAACACTCCAACAACCATACATCCCAATGAATATAGCCATGGGGGGCAACATCCCGATCCTTGCATACCATCTTATGATCTTAAGTATCATAGTGGGTCAACTCTTTACCTAGGAATCACATCTTATAAATTGTCCCACTATGCTTACTATAATCAGGTGTGTGAGCCCCAATGGGGTAAGTATGACCAAGTTTTGATCTTTCCAACATGCAAGGATCCTCATCTTTCATTTGTTAATCCTCACCAAGCTCAACCATTTAGTTATGGGAGATATCCCCCATTCTAATAACATGCAGTATTAATAAATATTTTTCATTTTCTTTAATCTTACAGTTTTTTGTTTTCCAGTTTTTCATTTTTCAATTTCTTATTTTATCTTTTTGTCTTTTTGCCTTTTTATCTTTTTCTAAGTAATCTCATCTATGAATAAAACACTCATGTGGCTTGTTGGTTGAGGTGTGTTCTATGTTCTCGAGTCTCAAATGATCAATTATTTGGACAGTAAGCCCATTACTCCCACTCATCCATTCTACAAATAAGAGGTTCTTTTCGAGGGTACAGTGATATTCTTGACATTCTTAAAACTTAAAATTAATTTTGTGTTCATTGTACCCAGAATGAAGAAGGATGGACCAAGAGGGAATGATTAGGATGTGACATTATGGGGACTTGCGGATTCTCTTTGGTGACGTCTGTGAGAGTTATCACGCAACGTGGTTGTACTAAGATCCTTGTAGATCTAACACAAAATGGGAGTAAGAGTAATCAAAAGGCACTCAAAAATCCAATGCTATTCTAGGGGGTCCCACTGGAAAGACATGCACCCATGCTTGAAGGTTGGCGGGTTGTCTGGATTCAGCAATCGAAAAAAAAAAGAGAAAAAAAAACAAAGAAAGTGCCACAATGCACAAATCACTCCTCCCTTGAACAAAATGCCAAGTGATCATACGCCTTGTTGTTATGGTACTCTCATAGTTGCTCATCATGGGATGAAATAATGTAGTGTCACTAATTAGAGGAATGGACTTGGTCCTAATCTTGGAACGATGGGTTAATGACACATTAATCATGCTTCACATGCAGGATTCATTATGCCCTGGGTCAGTTTCCTCATGTCCCAATCTCTACAATCCCTTCTATAGTCCATCTCATCTCGTTGTTCATGTAATTGTATCTTATGTCTTGTATAGCGTAGAATTCCTACCTCATTCTGGTAATACTTACATATGTGTGTTTTGTGGAACTAGTGTAGATTACATTTAACCCTTCTAGTGCCTACAGAAATTTTCAAGAGTGGTTACGCAAGGGCATTATAGGTTGGAACCTACTTTGGGGAGGACCCACTTGCGTAATTTTTTGTAATTTGCACTCATAACACATCTTCCACATACCATCTATTACCCTCAGCATATTTTCAACGATATTGTTTCCCTTATTACTATCCCTCTGATTCAAACATTCCTATGAACCATCACATAACCTTTTTGTCTCCCTTACCACCCAAGGCCCTTATTGGTCAATTCCACACCATCATAATTATTCATTCCTTCAGAATTAGTTGAATTACCCTGGAACCAATTAACACTCGTCCACATGTCCTTAGTTTACATTGTTTGCCTCAAAAAAATCTTTAAAAATTTGGTATATTCCATAGTGCCTTAACATCGATAGGCCACGATATCATGCAAAAATATATATATACGTGATCCCCTATGCTACTTAACATCATTTTCAACTATTCACGTGGGGGAGTTTTTCAAATTTCTCTCTACGACTTGCGATTGTGCGTCCCTTGCTTTCATACCTATATCTTGCTCGTTGGTCCTCCAATTTTCATTCCGTCTGAACCTACCTGAACCTAGAGTGTTCATCTTAGTCGTGGGGGAGGGGGACATGTCGAATAGTGCATAAATTTTTTGGAATTTTTCATCACCCGAAGAACATTATCAAGGGTAATTAGTTATAACATTAAGGATAAATGTGCCAAAAATAATTTCATCCCCTTAGTTATATTGGGAAACTCAATTTGGAATCCACCTACGCAAAGAGGATTAAATATTATAATCTTTTGGGAAACATCACATGGAGATAAAAAAAATTCATTAAGCCAAACAATAAGGTATAACCTAACTTTGGTAACAACCTTACTAACGATGGGCCTCGTGTGATTGCAGATGGCCCCGAAACGTGGACAATAGGAAGGTTCTGCTCGAGGTGGGAGTAAACGACCTAGGAGAGGTGAAGGATATGTTCTTGCTGGACAGCATGTAGAGTATGAGGAATAATCATTTAGTATCCACCAAGAGGACCCTGCTACTGTACAATCAAGGCAGGCAGAAGGAGGAGCTGTGGCAGCGCCTGAATAGGAACGACATCTCACATTGCCCCAGGATTATGTTTAGGCCATCCATGAAAGGTCCATATTCACTGTAGTGACCATGGAATTAAAATTTGGATATTTCAAAGGATTTTCTCTAGAGGCCATTAGGGACCACCTCAAAGGATCTCCATTATGGCCTATCCTCTCTGAAAGCGGTGCCTAGTACTTAGGGGAAACGTACCAATTTTGGCACAACAAAGAACAAGGCACCACGGTTAACATTTGTGGTGTGACGGTTGATTTCTTTGTTTAGAACATTTCAGAAGTATTAAACCTTTCAAATACAGGGCCAAAGGNGTTTCTTTGTTTAGAACATTTCAGAAGTATTAAACCTTTCAAATACAGGGCCAAAGGTCGCTTAGTTGTCTACCCATTCAGACCTTGATGCGCGACAAGTTTGGTTGGAAAGGACACATGGCAAGGAAGATAAGACGTTTGGGGAGTTGACGATGGAAGAGAGAATATATTTCAAAATAGGGACTTATCACCTCTTCCCCAAAAAAGGCTTAAAAATAATTTCAACATATGCAGCAAGAGGATGTGAAGTGTTGATAGGAAAGGTTAATGCTAACCTACCTCATATATATTTTATGGAGATCCTAAGGCGGTTTGAAGAATAGAAGACAGGGAAGCTTGCATTGCTATTCCCTTGTCTTATCAAAAAGCTATGCAGACGTGCTGGCATCAAATGATACACCAATGACTTACTTTGAAAAGCCAAAAATGCTTCATATGCTGAACTGCTAAAGCCACCAGCTACAAGGAAAATCACTGGTGAGATGTTGGGGCTAGAACAAGAAAAGGAACAAATGGCAGGGCCAACTGCAACTTAACTTGCAGGACCCAACCAGCTTCCAAGCATGGGACCCAGCCAACAACAAAAAGTAGGGCCTAGCACGGGCCAACAAGATCAACCACCACCACCACTGCAAGATTACAGATCATCGCTGAGCCATCTCAATGCCATCACTGTGATGGTCAGTTGGGAAAGTCTTGATGATGCAAATCTCTTCCGTGTCATCGATGATGTCGTACAGCCCATGATTTCTTTGGATCATGCAAAGGGTGAAGTGTCCATCCATATAGGAGGAGGGGAGAGCACTTGATCACAACAGATATTAGAGAACGCTGCATCCTTTCAAGTGCAATTAGAAACTGGTGAAGGGGCCACGATGGTGATCATGTAGCACCAGGATGCAGCAGGAGCCACAGAAGTGGTTGCAGACCACATTAAAGAATCATTTAATGTACCTGTTGTGCCACCGATAGATCTTATAGGAGCACAGGATGCTCAAAATTTGGTCAAAACCTTAATGACTCCTGCAGAACATGAGGATGTACTTGACCAATTGCTACAAACAGGACAAGTAATGACATCCTTGTTTGACATCCCACAGGATGTTACAGCAATCCAATCAGACCTCATTTCCACCAAAGGAAAGCTGGTCTTAACAGAGATGAGGATTGAGCATGCAAAAGCATAGGTGCAAAGATTGCAAGAAAGGCTCGTGACCCTACAAGCAGCACAACAGGATCCTTCTCAATTTGTTCTCGCAAACTAGTTGAACACTTTCAAAACTGAGCAACTGACCAAACTATTGATGGAGAATAAGAAGGTGGTAGAAGAAAAAGAGAAGACTGTTTGGGAAACTTATGTGCATACCAAGGCACTCAAGGCCTTACAAGAGGAAAATAAGAAACTTGTTGTTGACAACCTTCGGTTGGCCTCTATGGAGAAACAAAAGAATGTTCTCAAAGAACATTTTCAACAGTTGCAAGAACAACTTATCAGGGTCAACCAGGACATGAACCGTTTAGCTAGGGAAAATCGAACCCTCTTGATGGAGGAGGTATGCAGCATCCATCAAAAGATGGCTATTGAAATAAGCGCATGGTAGAATGAGGCTAAATGGTATGAGAAGCTAAAGGAGCACTTCTGAGACCAGGTGGGGATGTATAAATAGATCATCGAGAAGGAGATCCATATGGCCAAGGCCCACATCAATGCTCTCAGTGCTCAGCACACTGACTAGCGAGCCATATTGGACACATACGCATTTTCCCATCAGGTGGAAGTTAAGAACCGAGACCTGTAGATCTAGGACCTTACAGTATACATGGAGTTAGCAAACCTACGGTATGCTAACCTTGCCATGTTAATAGCAGGGCACTCGAGAACAGAGCTCAAGCAACAGGTAGCCACCACCTATGTTAAATATGAAGCAGAATTTTCAGAACATAAGAAATTATTATAAAAATTGGAGGTTCCAAATTCTAAACTAGAGGTGGTTAAAGCAAGCTATTAGGGGCAAAAAGGTGTCACAACAAACTTGGCTCGACGCCTTGCATATTTTCAAGAATATAGAGACAAACGTAGAGCTTACGAGGAGGAATGGCAAGTGCTTGCAGCTTGGTACATCAAAGCAAATAAATTTTTTTTTCAACTATCCTACCCATGGGAGGTGCCGACTCCATCAAAAATCAGAACATTGGCATGGACGACACAGGATCCCCAAACTGAAGAGGAAAAACTCCAGGCCATACTTCAACGCCATCAAGTCCCAAGACCTGGAGCACAAGAAAAGGGAAAGGCATCCATGGAGGAGCCACCACCACCAGGAACTACATGAGTTCCATCAATTTTGTAGCTATAGGATTTTCTTTTGCATTCTCTATGTTGTGTCTCTATTTTGTTCTGATTCCACACTGTGGCATGAAATTATTCTCATCATTCAATAATCCCATACCTATCCACTGTGTAAACAATAGAGCTTGTTCTCACTTTAACTTGAGGACGAGTTTTCATTTAGTCATGGGGGTACGATGAGTCATGAATTTGTTGGCTGCAATATTGCAGCCATGATATCGCGTACGCGATATCACGTACGCGATATCACGTACGTGATATCATAGCCTAGACACGATATCGTGTACGCGATATCGTAGCCTGTCTCCTCATCTATAAATAAGAGGTAGGCAGATCTGGTAGGTAGTTTTTGGTAAGTTTTTAAGTTTAAGTTTAGCAGTTTTGTAGAGACTCTTAATTAGTTTTCTTCTCAACCATTTTCTCCCAATGCATGCTTGTAGTGTGGTGATTGAAATTGTATGGCATCCTTATTCAAGTGTGATGTACTTGGACATGCACATGACTAACAATAAAGATTGAGATTACTTCATCATTGCAGCATCCACTTAGCTTAATTATTTATTTAATTTTTATTTACTACTTTCTTAGTTAATATCTCTTCACCCTTATCTCCTAGTAATGCAGAATGAGTACGACTTAATCACGAGCATTCAAGTGTGACTACTTGGTAACCTAGTAGCGTACTTAGGCCATGCGCTTGGTAATCCCAATGGTAGTCGTGCACGAGGCCCAAGATGTGTATGGATGATTAAGGAATTGATGCTCATCGTACTTATGCTAGTTAGATTCTCTCTCACACACACACACACTCTCTCTCTCCTAGTTTAGTCAATATTATTTACCATCATACCCAGGAGTAGCATTAGTGTAGGAACACATCATACACCTCACTCTAGACTAAACCATACGTGACAAAACTAATACTAGTCCAGGTGGGAAGATAGCAAATTGTGATATAAGGGTAACTGTCTAGATACCACAACTAGTCCGTTTGCGGAGTTTGACCAGATCATGCGTGAAACACTCGTATTCGTATGGTTGAGTGTAGGGGTACCTCGCCACTCATCACCACTAAAATACTGAAGAGAGAAACAAGTTATATCTGAAATCTTTTTTGAACAAATTTTATTATTTCTTAGAAGAAGTAAACATTACATTTCTAATAAGATAGTGTCCACAAAATAAGAAAGCATACCCTAATAGTGGTGCAAATTTGAGATATTGTTCCAGTCTCCCTGATTATGAAAATGTTATTTTCTCTAGTATTTGATTTCTATTGAATGTGTTAAATATATTTTTCTTTACTTCATGCATCTTACCACTAATATGGGCAAATTACAAATCTTTAAATTTTCTAGTTCCCTATTACATTTGTTTATGATCAGTATTATTGATTCACTCATTAATAGTAAATCCCTAGAAAATGATAATAAATCTGTATATGTATTACTACAAATCATATCAAATAAATGGAATTCACACATAAGATATATACTAAGAGTATTCATGATTACTTAATTCAAAATTTTTTGGTTCCTTAGCATATTTGTTCCAATCTTCTTTGTTATGGAAATGTCATTTTTCTACTACTTGATTTATGAAGAATAATTTTGTTAAATATCTTTATCTTTACTATCATGATGTTTCTATACCTGTTGATAATCCTTGATGCTATAAATTGAACTTGTCACTAACATAGTTACATTCTAACACTTCGAAAATATTCTTAGCATATTTGTTCTTCCATTACTTTAATTTCAGGATCAAAGGTTGGTTACATTTTCTATCAACAGTTACAAGTTTTAGTCAATCATATAAATGTTTTTCTGATTCTGTATAGTTTGTAATTTTTCATAAAGAGTCATTCCTTAATAGCATGAGTATGCTATAACAATGGATATGTAATATTTAAAACCTTTAGTTCTTTAAGCTTTGACTTTACTTACATCATGCTCATACAAAGAGTAACTTGAAGAATTTATCATAATAATTATAGAGCCATTTCGTCATAACATGAAGATACTATGAAAATCAATATATGATATTCAAAACCCATATTTTTATAGCTTTACTCATATGATGGTTATGCTAAAAGTAACTTGGATATTCTATCATTACAATTGCAAAGCCATTCACTCATAGCATGATGACACTATGAGAATTGGTATATGATATTCAAAACTTGTAGCTCATATGACAGTCATGCTATGAGTAACCTAGATACTTTTTCATAATAACTAACATTTTGGTTGAAGTAAAAAATCATTTATATGGAAGCATAAAATATATGAGCATTATGTTGAAACAAAATTATCTCTATGTCATGTTGTCTTATAGATAGAGACTTTTCCTTAGAGCACAATAGCACTATGAGAATTGACATATTATCTTTGAAATCTGTATTCCTATAATTGCTAACTTGACTTAATCTCCCATGGTGCTACAAATAACTTGTATAGTGTATCTTAAAAATTATAATTTTTAGTAAACCATATAATTAATTTTAATAGAGCATTCATTTCATTAGAATTATGTTAAATCAATCATCTCCATGTCATTATGTCATTTGGGTAGAGATGTTTCCTAATAAGACAATGATGCTATTAGAATTTATATGTCAACTTTGAAAATAGTAGCTTAGAATTTATTTACCATGAATCAAAAATGAGCTTTAGAAATTGCTTCTATTTATAACTACTCTAAAGGAGTTATGAGATTTTTTCTCTATGCAACTTAAGCTTGACATACTTTAGGAAATTCATATATCGTGTTAAAATCTTTTGATGAGCTCAATATGGCAGAGTAGATTTATTTGGCTATCAACTATTGAGGATGCATACCAAGGACATAGAAATTGTGTAGCTTATATATTCAGGTACCAATCTTTAGAAAAATATGGTAAAGAAGACTCCTTAATCAAGCTCCTAAAAATTCTAAAATTAGAAACTTGAACAACAAAGGATAAAATGTTTATATCTCCTAGAACATTTAGAGTTAGTTTTTAATATATATATTTTGGAATCATATAACTATTTTCTAGAATGTTAAATCAATAAATACCTAAAAAAAGTAAATATGATCTAAAGAATACTCTTTTATGTCTTTTTAAAAATGAACTAAATCTAGTTATGCAAATTCATCAATCTATATCTTTGTAGCCAAAAATAATCTTGGGCTAAAATTTTAGCTAGAAGTAGCAAAATATGTTGATGTTCAAATCCAATAAGAATCATTTAAAAATTATAATAAATAATAGAGTTATCTACAAAGCATAGAAAATCACTTTTCCTATCTTGATTTTGGACAAAAACAATGCAAATTCATCAATCTATATCTTTGTAACCAAAAATAATCTTGGGCTAAAATTTTAGCTAGAAGTGGCAAAATATGTTGATGTTCAAATCCAATAAGAATCATTTAAAAATTATAATAAATAATAGAGTTATCTACAAATCATAGAATATCACTTTTCCTATCTTGATTTTGGACAAAAACAAGATGTACAGATTTCAGATCTTATATCTCACTCAATACAAACAATCTTTGAATGAAATTTTAACAAAAGAAAGATAAAAATTTCATATTTCAAATGAATAAGAATTACTAAAAATATGTATTAATTAAGGATATTTGATAGATTTAACATTTTCCACTCTTTAGGATTTTGACAAGTTTGGAAAACAACATAAACTTGTAATGAAAGGCTTGATACTATGAATGATAAGAAACTTGAAACATAAAAGGCTTGAAATGAGAATGAAAAAAAATTAAAAATAAACTAAAATTAGATAAGTAATGGAACACTAAAAACTAAGAATACTTGTTAACAAAGAACACTTATCTTGCAAATGAAGCTTCCACAAGCCTTATATAGGAGTTCAAGGCATTATTGGTGGAAGAGAGGACAACTAATTTAGAGAATTTTTAATTGAAGCATGAGGTGTAAAGAAGCCATTGAAGCTACTAAGTCAAGATGGATGGTTGGCTCTCATTCACTTAACACACCTATCATAATTTTTAATTTGGAAAATTATCCCAAGTGCCTTCTTACATGGATGGCTGTCATCCATCTATGATACCAATCATAATTTTTAATTTTGAGAATTATCCAATGTGATTACACACATGGTTCTTCTACTTTTTCTTCTCTTGCAATGTTTTCTCCAATTTTTTTGGTGGGGGAAGGGTGTTAAAACTTGAAATAAGTAAATAATAGAAATACCCCAAGATATATAGTCCAATTAGAACTTTATATAACTTAGCATTACCTACTAGAATTGAACCCATGACTTAGAGCTTCCAAATTAAGTGCCTTACTACTAGGCTAAAACCTCAATATTAAAGCTATAATTTTTTTAAGGAGGGAGTAGTTGAAAGCTTAAAAAAATTATAATATAGGTACAACCCAAGATACATAATCCAATTAGAACTTTATAACTTAGTACTACCCACTAAAATCAATCCCATAACATAAAGCTTTTAAATTAAGAGTCTTACCACTAGGCTAACACTTCATTGTTTAAAAAACTATAATTCATAAAACTAAAAACACACAACATAGAGACTATAGTACTCCCAAGGTACTAAGATATGTTCCTAATAGAAAATAAAAAATAATAAAAATAAATTTATTCAATCTTTACAAAGAAAAGAAAACCTACCTAGGCTACATAACTAACAATGATAGCCCAGATTTAGTAGCCATCCTCATTTAAAGATCACATAATAATCATGACATAAAATTGAGTTATATGAGTAACATGTCCAAAAACTTATGGAAATGTTATTAATAACATGATTATACGATGTCTTTGGTATATGGACTTTAAATTTTCATAGGAATCATTGGATATTTGTGATTTTACAAACTCCCTTAATGTGACTTATTTCACTATTATATATGAAAATGTATTTGTTACATTTCCTTTATATTTACACATAACATTTGAAAATAGTTTGCAAAACTCAATGATGATGTTGAAGAGTGATGAGATTTAATTTAGGTAATAATTTTTTAGATAGAAGATGCAACTGCATTATGATTATCAAGAGGATACTGTATTGACAAAGGGAGCAATATATTATATTAAAGAGGGATATCTAGTGCAAGATAGTTGAAAGACTAATGGGAATAATCTGTCTAACCCAATTCAACTAGATATATTCGAATTTAGAATTTTTATAGAGTCTATTTACTACAAATGTGATGTTTTTTTCAAGAAAATAGATGTTCACTATGGTAATATGGGATGTAAAATTTCTTGAGGATAAGGACTTTGGCTATATGATAAAACTATTAGAGAGGCATCCAAAATTTTTTTAGAAAACTACTTTGTAGAATAAGATAGAAAAGGCTAAGTAAATTAGTTACCAAATACAATATCCTTTATATAACACTATGATAGAAGCATATCCTTACAAGAAAAGAAGGCATGATCATATGTCTAGCTCACATCCATTACTTGATGAGGATTCTACTAATATTAATTCATCAAGCAATACCAATATTGTTGCTTTTATATCATTCACTCAATGTATCAGTAAAATTCATTATTGTAAGAGGTGGTGTCTTAGTAGAATAACATTGGTAGAGTTAGCCAAAGCAAGAAAATTAATGCATCGTATAGATGTAAATATGAAAAGATATTTCATCCTCAATCAATTACACATAAACAAAGAAGTGATTAAAGATATTAGTTCAAATTTTAAAATTTAGTAGAAAGGAAATATATAAAACATCATGGAGTTTAATTCATAATATTCCATGTAATACATTTTACAACCATATGAGTAGTTTTAAAAAAGGTATTGCTATAATAGATCATGAAAATACTTGATAGAAAAAAATAAGGATACAAAATACCTACAAAAAATGTGATTATGGAGTTGGTATAAGACTTCTTTGATCATTATTCAAATACATCAAAATAAATTATTTAGGTTGATACCAAAGCATTAGTAAAATCATTGCTAATGAAAATGAATCAGATAGTTCTTTCATAAGACTATGTCAATCCTAGGATGAAGGCTATAAATGTGCCTACATTGAGTAGAAGCCTAATATCTAGGTTTTTTCCAAACATTTTCCAATTGTAGTATTCATGGAAGCACATGATTTTAGTGTGTGTGTTGAACATATTAGAATTTAGATTACAAAAAAATCAACTTATGATCATGTTAAAAAGAACACATGCAAATAGAATGAGCTTTATATTTGGATTACATTACAGTGTGCAAGCATGCATACTATGTGTATTAAGATTACAGTGTGGTACACCATCACCTATGCCCAACATTGAGGGGTATAACTCTTACCACCCCAATGTTGCACCTTTTCACCAATGTTGCTCCAACATGGCCCAAGATCTCATCATTACTCTAGCTCTAGCATTGATCTTGCCCTTTAGCATTATTTTTGGAAGGCCCAATGTCGGTGGAAGAAGCTAGGGTAGATGAAATTCCCATTTACTATTTTTTGTATGAAATGGTTTGGATGTCATGGCAGTATAAAACTTACCATACATAGAAACCATGCTAGATTTGGACACTTGCAACACTTGTACGTAGCAGAAATCTATCAGTAATTAGGTAGAAATCTATAGCAAAATTGATGACCATGAAACCTATAAAACGCAAGCCCCAACACCATAGAGGGATTCCACAAATTTTGAAGGTTCCACACTTTTGCACATTCTGGCATATTTTTGAATTCAAGAGCTTTGGAGAACTTGTAAACACAAATATTTTGAATCATCCCCAACATGGAACTTGCAACCATTGTAACCATTATTTCACCCCCTGAGATTGTGTGGCATTTTGCACCAACGTTGAGCACCTTGGGCTTTGAGACTCCCAGCATGGATCATCTTGGCAACTTAAAACCCCCACACATCTCACCCCCCTACATCGCCATCATTACAGATCTAGTGAGGACTACAGCAAGGTTTCACATTTTTAGGAGTTGTGAAAAATCCAAATCATGAAGCTGACTGTGGTGTCAAAGGCTACCTACTTCAACAAGTTCCAAGCACCCATTGAAGTGAACACCTTTACATCCTCAAGCACCCCTTTGTAAATACTTCTAGACCCTCTTTATTTTTATAGTAAAGTTTAAATTTTTATTTGTTGTGTAAGTTAGTTTACATTTCTTTATTGTGTGCATTATTTTCATATCAGATTTGAATTATTTTTGTTTTACATTACCCCCATTTACACTTTGTAAGTCCCTAGGTGATCTACCAGACAATCGAGGGTACCTCAGATCCTATTTTTTACAAAGACCCTTAGGATCCAAGGTTAAAGTTATTTCATTGGAATTTTCTATTTTCCAACAACCAAATTTTTCAAGTGTTACAATTTTCTAGCGCTAAAAGGATGGATTCTACCTAAATTGTACATCCAAACTTGTTGCTTGTTTTACATCATTGCTTGTAACTTCTGAAACCTTTAAAATATTTTTTTCAAATTTTTCTAATACTTTTTTATTGCTACAAAACTAACGCTACCACCCATACCCCTTGCCACCAAAACCTAGCATGGAGGTTGCAGGAAATTTGGATTTTGAAAATTTTCATAGTAGTTTCTAGAGATTTGAAATCCAACGTTGTTGTTCTACAAAACATTATCTCCTTTACTGAGAAAATTTTCTAGCAAGACCAGCGTTGGTAGCCTGCCAAAGCCAAAACCTTTGAAAATTAATATTTTCATCTTAATTTTTAGATCAAAACATACAACCTACCAAAAATAAATCCCCTCACAATGTTGTAAATAGAGGTGTAAGATTTTTAATCTTACCTTCTTTATTCTCCCTTCTTATCCCCAACATTGGTGTTTCTGGCAAGCCTAGTGTGGTTAGGGTTTGATACCAAATATTTTTGCTTTCTTCTCAAGTAAAGGGGTATACCCCCCTTTGAAAACCATATACTCTTTACA
The DNA here is from genome assembly GCA_015680685.1 of Gnetum montanum. Taxonomy (NCBI): domain Eukaryota; kingdom Viridiplantae; phylum Streptophyta; class Gnetopsida; order Gnetales; family Gnetaceae; genus Gnetum; species Gnetum montanum. The sequence continues at coordinate 1,003,661 of MNCI01006382.1, forward strand.
ACCTGCAACCTTTTACAGCCATAGCACCTTTTAGCATTTTGAAAATTCCATTTGCTACAATTTTTATCTCCTTTATTAATTAAACATCTTTATCAAGCCAACTTTAATATTTTCAACATGTCATTTAGCCAATCAACTATGTTGCCCTTTAACTTTACCAAGATAACTTCTAGCCAACATGCCATGAGGGTCTATAACCCCAAGGATCCCACCATAGCTAAGTGTAGGAAATCACTTAGGCTTAGGGGGCGAAGCCCTGAATTTTTAGTTATCAACAAAGATCATTACAAGTTTGTCTGTGCCAAAATTTAGGCCAGCATGCTTATCCCAAGGATGGAGGTAAATGCTAAGAGGAAGTACAAACTCATACACTGAGATGGGAAGGAGTACATACCTTCCCCGTATGATAGGATATTCCTAATTGAAACCTATGCTCATATCCTATCTTAGTTTATTGAGATGGATGAAGAGGAAAGGAAAACTAGCTTAGATGAGCATCATGAGGAAGAGGATGAATTTAGGACCAAGTTCAAATATGAGAACATCATAGATGAGATTTTCCAACAAACTAATCCTAAAGCCATCTTGTCCACCTTAACCCCCCTCGCCTCTTCTATAGGGTATGTCCCTTAACCTTCGTTTTTCCTTTACCCAACCATGTCTAGGCCCATGCCTATCATATCAGTGCACTAAATATAATTGGTGTCATTTTGTGTCATAAACCACAACCTTCACCTCCTCCATGTCATTTTCCATCCAACTTGAGTCTATGTGATCATTGTCAATGTTTTTTATTACCTACTAAGATGGACCCCACCATGGGATCCCAAGTAACCCAAGGATCACATACCCATTTTGTCTTTCTTGTGCCCCAGATACTAGCGCAAACATCTTTTTCTTTGTTTAGCCCACCTACAACCATGATGATCCAATCTCTTCCCTTAGTGCAACAACCAATAGTAAGGCCACAGGCATCCCAACATACATTGTGGAATTTTGTGTAGACTCCACAACCAACGAGGGTACCCTAGGGCCTAGATCAAGCCTTTCATATGATCTAGGATCTAACAAAAAAGTTATGGAGGCTTAAGACTTCCACATCCTAGACCATAAAAATCAAGTATTTCTATTAGGATAATCTTATTAGTCTTGCAGTCCGACAAATAACTCTTCCCCAAGGTGTCCCCATATCACAGTTTACCAAGTACAACAATGAAGGTGACTCGAACTCCCATACCAGAACCTTTTACTATGAGTGCTTGTTATTAGATGATTAGCCACACACAATAACAAGAATACACCCTATGTCCCTTACAAGGAAGGCCCATGACTAGTACCATACCCTACCAAGAATATGTATATTCTCATTAGAAGACTTGATTTTGGAATTTGTTAACCGCTTCAAGTACAACTTGAAGCTTGATACCATCCTTGACTAATTAATGAAGGTCAAGTAAGGACCCCTTAAATTGGTGCAAAATTTCATTCAATGATGGAATGCTTTCCTCAATGAGATACCATAACCTATAGCTAAAATCCACCTTTTAGCTATATTAAGGGGACAATTAAAGATTTTATCAAGTTGAAATTGTACTACTTAGATCATAGAACATAGAACATATAGGATGTTGTAGAGACAAGCCATGACCCTTCCTATGTGGCATATAAAAATTAGCATGCAAAAAAGGACAAAGATAGGGGAAGACAAAACAACATGAAAATGGTACTTGTAACCAAAGAGAACATAGCAAACAACTATGGGCTAAGAACTAACCAACCCAAGGCCCCTACTAATAATAATAACAACCAACCATCAACATCTAGGACCTCTAGATCAACTACTTTGAGGTCAAAATTTGAGTAGAAGGACCAGACTAAATACGCTAGGCTACCTTTGAAAACTCTTAGATCAACTATTGAATAGTGGGAGAATACAGTACAAATATATGACCGAAAATGCCTAGAAGAGGCATGAGAGGCTATGTGAGATAGCCAAAGACCCCAGTCAAGCAACCAAGGATGACCCTCAGGTGCCAAAGTATTTTAAGATAAACTTCTTTTGCTACTATCATCAGTTGCTAGGTCATGACACTAACTTTTTTCTTATGTTAAAGGACAACCTACGAAAGATGCTAGATAAGGGTGAGCTAGTACTTGATTCTTTTAACCTGATTAAGCCTCCAAAATAGTTAATGCATGTGTACAAAGATCCTTTGAACACCAATAATAGCTGATACACCATAGTGGCATTCAACTTTAATAATGATCTAGGGCCAGTGAGGGACCATTCATGATTCAGGTACCTCCTCATAATGAAAGGGGCCCTTTAACTTCTACTAGTTCAAGGCCTTCTTTGTTGTAAGGATATCATCACCAATGTCCCCCAAGGAGCCTTTTTTAATTAGAATACCTACCCCTTCTACTACAACCAAGTCTACCAATGCAACTAAGAAATGATCCTCTATGGTGGCTAATGCAATGACCTCTTCTTCCCAAACAACCAATGATAACTAGAAGACCCTAACCAAGCAAAGGAAGAAGCCTACACAAAAGCCTAAGAATAAAAATGATAAGTAGACCAAGGCATGGAAGGAAGTGGGCCCACAAAAGCCCACTCCTATATCATCTATTCCCATGACCTCCACAACCTAGGCTACTTTAACCAATGAACCATAGGAGAACCCTAAACCCTAAGGGAAAGGAAGAGAGGAGAAGCCACAACAACAACCAAAACCTGAAGTACACATTTTAGGATGCATGGAGGAAGTCATGAACAACAAGCTCATGGCCAATAAAAAATACTTCTTAAATGTTATGGAACAATTCAAACAATTACTAAAACAAAAAAAATTCAACTATTAGCTTGTATGACCTACTCATGATTTCTACTATTCACCATGAAGTGCTAGTCAAGATGTTGACTTTCACCCCTATTAGAGAGGAAGATCCCACTAATGAAGAGTCCATCTATGCAGTGATGATGCCATCATCACCTAGGAAGAAGAAGTCAACATCGCTAGTATTTCATGACAGCAAAATCAAAACCAACCCCAAAGTAGCAAAGTGACCAAGGCTTCTCTTTTCATAACTATTTGAGTAGGACAATAAAAAGTGCATATAGTGCATGTAGATGATAGGGCCACAAAAAATGTCATACCCTATACTATAGTTGAGCATTTATGCCCGATGGAACATATACAATATACATCAACATCAACTCTCAAATCCTTTAACAAATTGTAGGTGGCTATCAAGGGGTCTATCTCCATGGACTTTGTAGTAGGGGAGCAATTCCCCATAATTGCTAATTTCCTAATGGTGGAAGAAACACCAAGATTAAACCTTATCCTAGGAAGGCCTTGGCTAGCCCAATTATGAGCTATGTCTTCACCCATGCACTAGGAAATTCACCTACCTTATGAGGAAGGTGAAACTGTCATTCATGGTGATGGCGTGGTTTCCCTGGTAGTTAACAATGTAGACATAGAGAAAGCATCAAAAGTGGAGTTTTAGAAAGAAACTCCCAGCCACAAATTTTAGCAACTTGATGGAGTAAAGAAGGCCAAAAACAATAATTATGGACTAGGGGATACATTATGGGGAGAGCTCCCCTTTAACATCATCAAGGAAGGAGATGGGGAATACAAGCTTATGCAAAATAGGCCATAGGCCATAACCATTTCCTAATCTCTCAAAGACTAGGATAAATTTTCACAAGTGATGTATGCTTCTGATCATCCTACCCTATGCACTTATGACCTTTGTAACCATATGTATTTATATCCTTTTATCCTAGATAGCATTTTACATGTTTATGCCATTTCATTTACTTTATGCTAAGCTTTGATTTCCATGTAGCCTAAGAATTTACTTTTGTTTGCATTTTAATTTATTAAAACCTTTTATTTTCTCTTTTGGCATGATATAAATGCAAAAAACCTCATAAAAAGTCTAAAACTAAAAGTTCATAAAAACTTTAAAACATAAAATAGACAAAAAAATTATATATTTCCTTTTGTCTTATATATCGTCCACCATGGCCTAAAATTGGCAAACAACATATAGCCCACTAAGGCCTTAAACTAGTAGACATTGCATGGTCCACCATGGCCTTGAACTAGCACATCCTATGACCTTCCATGGCCTAAAACTACTAAGCAACCTTTTAACTTATTTTTGTTTTAGCCATCAGTCTTATTACCTAGCCAACCATTTTCATTGAATTACAACCTTATGACCAATTTAGCCAACATAGCCATGAACAACATTTATAACTATGTGAACACAACATAAACAAATCCATAATGCCAAAAATAATATAGCCAAAACAAAAACTTAAAATAAATTTAAAACATTTACAACATAATTATTTATGGCCACACTATGTGGTAAAACTATTTAAATAATAAAAAATAAAACTGAAACCATTTGATGAGTGGCGAGGTACCCCTACACTCAACCATACAAATACGAGCATTAGCACACGCGATCTAGTCAAACTCCGTAGACTAAGTGCCTACACGCCTTATGAAACACTTAAGGTTAATCATTCATTGTCTTCCTAGACTTACTTGTAGTTGTCACGATTGTATGGTTAAGTAAGTTTGAGGTATGTGATTTTTATAGTCTTTTCTGTTTTATCTCCTATGCTGATGAGGTAAAGGGTGAATAGAATAATTAGCTAACTTTAACTAACTAACTAATCCTTAATTAACCTAGCATCAGCATCCATTCCCACTTACGATTCACACCCTAAACCAATGCAACCTTGGTTACCAAATGCTAGTTGTTGCCAGGATCATCAAGCGTAACGCACGTGCTCGAAGCAGTTGTACTGAGGCACTTAACTAGGAGAGAAGGGTTGAGAGAGATTTAATCACTAATAAAGAATTTAAATGATAAAAAATAAATAACAATAAATAAAATCCTATTTAGCCTATTTAGCTTAGTCCATGCACTGCAAGGCTTATCCAATAGTTCGTCTTTATTGNACAACAACAACATCAGTGATCATTAATAAGAAAAACTAAAAGTAGACAGCTAGTAATGCTAAGGAGCATCTGAAGGAGGAAGTGGTGGGTCATCCCCACCCTCACCATTGGGGCCACCAATATTGCCTAACACCTATAACATAACATCATAAGATAAATTGGTAATCAATGCATAACAAAAATAATCCAATAACTTAAGTAAAACTAAAAAAACATAAAATCAAATGAAAATGATCAAACCTATGGGAAATCTAGCTCAATGAATTTTGAGGAAAGATGTTGAAGACTAGTCTCCAAGTAATGAAGGATTTTATCCTCTATCATGTGTTTCCAATCCACATCCCCAAGATTAATTCCTATGAGGATGTTGCTCTCATTGACGTCTATTCATGTAGATGGCTTCCATGACACTGTGGTTGTAGAAACCTCACCTACAGCCGTAGAGACCTAAGGAGTAGGAGTTTTAGCTACTATGAGAATGCCTTCAAAAATTTTCTAGGCACTCTCAACTTGAATCCCCTTTATAAACAACTCCATCTTGCTCTATTCAATAGTCTCCTCCTTAAGCCACTTTAGATATGCCTCATGATCAACCTTGTATTTTCTTTTATGATCTTTTTATGTCCAACCCCATTCTAGAACCCAAGCATAATAATCTTTCAAATCATTGGCTTTGTGGGAGATGAGGTCCATCTATATTCATTACTCTATCATCTTCCTAGCAAGGGCAACCTTGTCATGGATGGCATTCTAGTAGTGGGTCCACGTGATCCCCTTGGTTTATAAGTTTTCTATGTTAGCCACTTGGACTTCCACAAAGGTCTTATGATATTGAAGATCAGTAATTATTTGGGCTTGCTTCTTATTCTCCTCCTTTAAGGTGACAACTTGCTCTCATAGGGATTCATTAAACCTTTAATCTTCCATGAAGTTTTTGCACATGAAACTACCATTGATCTTGCAATTTGATATAACTTTTGTGGTACATCTTCAACCTCAGGAGGGAGCTTTGGCAAGGAGTCAATCTCTATGTCATGGGTAGGGTGCCACGTAACTATAGGCACTGTAAACAATATAGCTATAAAATATATCCATGAGCATAATGTATAACACAAATAGTCATAATGAAAAATCTTATAACCAGTATATCTCTAAAAATCACATAAACAATTAAGGAAAAATAAAATAAACTTCTTACTAATCTTGAGAGAAACTTATTGCAACCAATTGATGATGTCCTTAGCCACTCCATGCATAAATTCCATCTTGTCTAGAACCTCTACACATGGTTTCGTGTGAAATGTAGGGGTAGAGGCTTCTATCTAGGGCTCAAGAACTATAACAAGCATAATAATCAACGAATGGTTAAAATGAAAACTAAACATAAAATCATAAACTATAATGAACAATGGTAAGGTGTATTCACACCTTACTCCTCCTCCTTTGGGATGATGATGGGGGGTTCCCCTAGCAACGACTCACCAAATAAGGCATCCAGGTAGTCCAACATCATGTTGGCCAATCCCTTCTCCTCATGTTGCTATAGGAGGACCTCCTTTTCTACTACTATAGCTTAGGCTACCATGTCCTATCACTTGTCTACAAGAACAATGAACAAAAAACATAAGAATAGCTTAACAACATTGTGACCTTATAACATTAGTACTCAAAACATAGAGAAAACCAAAGCATAACAAATAGTTAACAATGTACTAGTAACCACATGATGAGTCCTACTAAGCTTCAACGTGAACCTTCTCTTGGAAGGCTACTCTATCATTGGTGCTACTTCCTCCATAGGACACTTCAACTTCCCTCTAGCTACCCCATTAGCTTTAATGCATAGCTCTCTGATGCTTTTAAGGTTAACACAATCAATGTGAGGCTCCAACCCCATGTTGTCAAGGGAAACATACCACCTACTGCTAACTCCCTTAGTGGTTATAGAAAATGATTCTCGAACATCCTTTGGTGGGTCCTATGCCTGAAAAATTGAATAAATGTGCTTTATCCAAGGCCTAAAGAGTTGGGATGAGTCTTAGCATATGCATCGTCCATCCCTCAACCCCAATAACTCTACGAATCTCTTCAAATATGCCACAAAGAATGCATAGTGCATGTGGAATATTGTGAATGGATCTTTATGAAGTTGAAGGATTTCCTCACATAATCTAATGGCCAAGTAAGTAGCCTAGTTAAACAGAGCACCTTCCCCTATAACCTTCATCGTGGTCCATGCCTGGGCAATGCTAATCACCTTCTTCTATGATAACAACTTAGGGAAGGTAAGGGATCAAAATAAGGGATTGGACTCCCTTTCTTTTGGCACTTGGAATCATCCAAGGCCAATCCAGAATGGTCATGACAAGCACTAAACCATGCCTCTACCTCCTCATAATGGCATGCCTCCTTAGCTGGTTTGGCAAATTTCATCCCTTCAATGGAACACCAAAGAGATCATAGAGGATAGTCTCATTAATGGGTAAGGTGATTGGTACACCATGAACCTTAGTGATGAACTTATTGACTCCTTCATTGAAGGAGTTAATGATGTTCATCATCTTAGTAATAGGAATGGTTGGGGTAGGTGCCCTAAAAAGATTATGCAAGCCTACATGAGCACTGGATGCTTGAACATTTCTAGGTGCTTGTTCCCTCAACCAACGTTGTGTTGCTTCCACCTCACCAAATTTTAGGATGAGGATTCTCTCATCACTTCCTAAAATAGTTAAAGTATTACCAGAAGAGGTGGAATCCCTTGCAAGACAACAAAAATGACCAATTAGCTAAGGCATGAATGCATCATCTATAACTAAGGTACAACAAGAACAATAGATTACAACCTTTAGAACACTTACAACAAAAATATCCTAAAATTTTTTAACCATAAAAAAATTTTGAATAACTTACCTAAAATCATATTATTCTTAAATGTTTTTTCTTGCTAGGTGAGGATTGTGTGGTAGTCCCAACATTGGTGTTTAGTACTAGTAGGCATTTCAGGGCCATCTACCAACTATGGGCTATTTTGATGAGCACACACCTCTTAAAGATTTGGGAAAGGACTTGCATGTATTTATCAAAGTTACCCTTCAATTGGTCAACCACTATGTTTCTGATTTTAAGACCCTAGGTAAATACACCTATTGTAGTCCGAGCCACCTCCAAGGTTTAGTCATTCCTAACCAAGTCTTTTTCATTAGCCCTGTACCTTGAAAGACAATTAGCATTCAAAAAATTAGAAACTCATAATGATAGAAGGAAGGTAGGTTCAACAATTCAAATCAAAATAGACCATAAGTTACAACAAAAATTACCCATCCAAATGGTACACTATACCAGGAGGATTTTGGAACAATGTATGGCCCATTGTGCAACCATCATAGTATTATTGATGTTATACTGAGAATATTTTGGCATGCTCTAGATTTGGAACATCTTATAGGTCCCATGGGTGCCTTTTCTATCATACACCTCCCCTTCTACATGCATCTCAAGGTCATCCATTATGAATTTGATGATCATATTGGATGAGTAAGGTAGTAGGTTCTCCACTATGATCCCAGCTCTATATGCAAACAAGTGTGACCACATCATCACACTAAAGTTCTACAAAAGGTAGGCAAGGAACTCCCTTACACCTAGTTAAAACCATAGGGAACTCTAGTCAATGACCATATTGGTAAGGGAAGTGTTGGATTTGGGGAGACTGACGTAGCATAGTATCCCCACTAGCTCCACCACAACCAAAATGGACTTAAGGAAAGCCCAGTATGGAAAACCAAAAACTATCATAACCATAGTCATAAAAATTAGGCTGGAACAAGAAAAAATAGAAACAAAAAATATCCCAACCAAGTATAATAACAACTTGACAAAAATTAGAATTTCTTAGGAGATTTTGACAAACATCCTAGTTAGTGATGAACCTAGCCACCATAAAAACTCTAGGGTGTTAGTTAAAATTCCTTCTAAAATTCAAAAATTGACATTCTCATAGCCTATAAAATCCTTAGAAATTATAACCAATACATAACAACATTTACATTATCAACAAAAACTTTAAACACATTTAAAACATCACACCAAACCATGCCTAATCTTAAACAACAACACTTGAAACCTAGAAAATGGCCATAGGAGATCACTAGTGAAAAATAGTAAACAAATTTTAACATTCATGAAACCAAGTCTACACCACCTCAAACATCCCCTAGTATTTCCAAGGGCATGGCACATTGACAAGCAAAATCATTCAGTGTGTCAACATTGCCCGTCTCCAAGGGGTAAAACTACTAAAGCTTAGAAACACCAATGCATGTGACCATATGAGAAAAATCACTAAAACTCAATAGTATTTCCAAATCTAGTGATTCAAATAATTTTAGAGACCTAAAATCAAAAACTACACATCCATAACTAGAAAAAATGCAATACCATTTTTTCAAAAAAAATTCATGAACTTCCACGAAAAATTGAAAACATCATGAAAACATAATTGTATGACCTAATCCAAAAATTCATTAAACATTAAATACAACTCCAAATTGAATCAAACCATAGCCATTAGAAACCTAAAACCTAATAATAAAAACCAAAAACCTTAAAAATTAACAATTCCTAGCCATTTGCTTAATAAAAAAATTGAAAGTAAGGTTGCTTTTTTACCTAAAATAGTAAAAGACACATGAAAATTGATAGAAGCCTAATTTAAAACAACCATAAATCAAAACATAAGTGACCAAGAAACACTAAAAAAATTAATGATGATAAATTATGCTTGCTGTTACAACATCATAGTGGCTTGTTATGAATTCCAATTTGTCTCCAATTAATAACCACCATAACTTCTTCCATGGTCCCAAAATCACCTCGTAATTATCAAATAATATAATTTCAACTACTAGTATACATAAAAATTTTAGATGTTATGTGCTTGGATATCTATGTTAATATAGACTACAATGCAATTAGATTTTTAATGAATAAACCAGCACTAAGTCCAAGAGTGATAAGATGGCTCATCATTTTATAAGAATTTGACATCATAATGATCAATATGAAAGGAACTAAAAATGTTTTAGCTGATCAACTATCAAGATTGAGATGGAAAATTCAAAAAAATAAAGAACCATTATCAGACTAATTTCCAATTATAATTTATTCACAAAGATAGCAATGGTTGTAGATTCAACAATAGAGTCATGGATTATTGATTACATGACATATCTAGCTACATAAGAACTTCTTGCTAAATGGGATAAAAAGAAAAATAATAGTAAAATGATACATGAAAATTAATGGGAATCTTTATAAGATATGTGTTGAGAAGTTAATACAATGGTATGTTCTAGAAAAGAATCAATAAAGAAATTTGCAAGATGCACATGAAGAATCATGTAGTGGTCACTATGCAAGATGATGAACAACACTAAAAGTGATGATGGTAGGTTATTTTTGGCCTACCATATTTAGGGATGCATACCAATTTGCACAATCTTGTGAAAGATGCTACAGGGATGAAGGATTGATAGCCAAAAATGAAGGGCCAAAATAGTGGATACAACCATTGGAATCATTTCACATTTGGAAAATTGACTTTATGAGGCTCATTACATTGATGTCAAATGGAATGCCTTGTGTTATCATGACTATTGATTATTGTACTAAGTGGATAGAAGTAATCATAATTAAAGATTGCATAGCTACAACAGCTATAAAGTTCTTTCAACAATATGTGATGAATAGATTTGGAGTACCATGAATATTAATATCATATAACAAGACTCATTTCACTACAACTACATTCAAGAATCTAATGCAATAACTTAGGATCAATCATAAGTTAACTACACCTTATCACCCCCAAGAAAATGATTAGATTGAAGTAACTAATAGAGAAATTACAAGAATATTAACTAGAACTATTAGTAGATATAGTAAGGACTAGAGTACTAAACTTAATGATATTCTATGGACATATCAATCAACTTGGAAACTTCCTATAGGGTATTCACATACAAATTAGTTTATGAAAATTTTATTACTCTGCTAATCCAAGTAGAATTAAATATCCTTGCAACTATTTGCATACTTGACCTAGATTTAGACTTAGCCCAAAAAGAATAATTAATATACCGTAATCTCTTAGATGAAAATTGATTAATAGCTCAAATGAGTAACAAACCCCATAAAAAGTATTCCAAATGTAGACATGATGCAAAAATTAGATAAGTATCTTTTAAGCCTAGAGATAGAGTTTTTTTACTATAACCTAAATCATGTCCTACAAAGGATGAAGTTTCAAACCTTATGGAAATGACAATATATCATCCATGCTACATATTAATCAAGCTCCATGAACATTTATCATCCAATGGACCTATAGAAGCTCATCCTTATTAATACCAAATAGGTTAAATGACTTCATGAATTTTCCTACTCCAAAGACTCTATCTTACATACTAGATCACTCAATACCTGTTCGATCTTCCAAGTTTTCACTTTTGATGATAGTCATAAGGGTGTTAATTTTTACACTTAGGTACCAAACCCTCTTTTTATATTTTTGTTATACTTTTTACATTTCTTCCCATTTTTTACATTATTTAATATAATTTCTCTTCTTTCATACTTTTCATATTTCTTATTATTTTTCATTCTTTAATATCATTCAAATTCTTTTTACATTTTCTCATTCTTACCTATTTCTCAGTCTTATATACTTTTATCATTTCTCATGTACATATTTTTATTTATTTTTCTAATAAAGTGTAAAAGAATAAACAAGATTTAGTTAAAACAATGAGAATTTAACCATATATTATCAAAGCATTAAAGGATTGATTGTATATACAGTAATACCACATCATCTATCCACTCATTTGTAATAATAAGAGGTTCTTGCCATGGACATAATGATATTCTTCTCATAATAAAACTAAAATAAACTAATGATCATTATGCCTAAATGAAAACATGATGCACCAAGTAGGAATGAAAAGGGTGTGACATCAAGGGAATTTGTAGATTCTCTAAAGCTACTACTATGAGTCATATCATGCTATTAAGTTGTATTATTTGCTTGAGTTCTAACAAAAAATGGAAGTGTGTCCTAAAATAAGTGTTGTCTTATCATGTCACTAAAAAAAATGTTACCCATGCCTAAAGGTAGTCCTCTAGTAAGGTTAATACAGTAATAACCGAATAAATACCCATAATAAAAATTTCTAGAGGTTCCATTGGAAGGACATGTTACCCATACCTAAAGGTAGATGACTTCTTAAAAATTTTAATGTTTCTTGGACTTGCATTAGTTATGGGACTATAAAAACATGTTACCCATGCTTGAAGACACTCCTCTGTCCAATGGCTAAGTCTCTTTTTAAAAAATTGTATTATTAATAAATTGCTTCCTTATACTTCATTACCAAGTGATAATATTTCTTACAATTGTGATAGTCATATAGTTGTCAATTTTGGGATTATGCATTACGATGTCATTGGTAAGTGGTATAAACTTGCTTTGGATCTTTGGACAAAAAGACTAATGATCATTTTAACCATGCAATACATATAGAATTCATTATGCCTATGGTAAGATACCTCATATTCCATTTTTCGTAATCCCTGCTGATACGTAGCAAGTATCACCTACACTCAACCATATGAATCACAAATATTCACTAGCAATCGAATCAAATTTTATAGACTTAGTTACCTAAGTGGTTGATATTCATAAATAGTGAATTGTGAAGTTGCAAATCGTTGTCTTCTTAATCCACACTTGTCTCTAGTTGTATGTATGATTAAGTGTAATTAAGGTATAAAATATGCATTTTATAATTATTTTTATTATATTTCCTCCTAAATGCTTACTATTAAAATTAAAGTTTAATGATTAAATTAATTAAATATTTTCTAAATTCACTAACCTAACATTAAGTAACCATTCCTACTTGTCGTACACATCCTGAACTTATACTAGCACTACTAGGCATACTAAGTTTCCATTAGTGGGGTTACCAAGTGTTAGTATGTTATGCTTGAAGTGGTTATACTTATGTGTTTATGATTACTCATATTAATTAATTAATTAAGAACATGGAAGTAATTTTCATATAATCTAAAGTACTAAAATGAAACAATAAACAATTCTAAGTGCTACAATGGATGTAGGAAATTTTATTATTGATCATGTCAATATGTCTAGGTACATGAGCATTCAAATAAAACTTTGTATAATCTTATATATTCATACTATGAGTATTCAAGGGAAATATTCTAACTCTAGAATGAAGAAACAATAAGAATCTGGCTAACTCTATGATCGAAAGATGCCATAAATGTGAAGGGTACATGCATTTATATAGGCAATGACTGTTTCAGCATTAACATATCTATGTCAACACATCCTACCATGTGTTGACGGGGATACATTGATTGGGCTATGCCAATGAGCATGCATCAACATAAATAATCTTAATTATGTTTCATCATACCCCCATAACTAGCTAAAAAATCATACTTAAGTGAACAAAAGTAGGATCAAGCTTCTTATAAAATTTTAAGGAAGTATGAAATTTATTAACAGGAAGATCAATGGACTAATTCTAACTAACTCTGAGTGTCAAATTGTACATTGTTAAAAAATGAGTGTCCATTACAATAGAATTAGACACTTTATAAAATTTTAATAGGTTCTTGTAAAGTAGCTAAAGACATGATTAATTCTCAAATAGTGCTTAAAGGTGAAGGCTCATGTGGCTCTAATGATCCTTCATCTTGTCCTAGTATTTCTAGAGGTTGAGATCAACTTGTTGCTACTACTACTACTATTATTAGATGTTTGAAAGCATCTAGTTTTACATTCATCTTTTCTTCCTTGCTCTATGGATCATGAAAAATCCATGCAACTTTGTTGATGTGGGACAATGTAGGAATATTTCATTCAAATGACATTGAAGAAAATAATTTGTTCATGTTGATAAACTAGGCCATAAAGATTTTACATTTGATGTTAAATGTCTTGACAAGGATGAAACACCACAAAAATGTTTCATATTATAGACAATTTTCATCATGTAGCTTTTATCCCATGAAACTTAAGGTAAAACTTCATTGTAAATGTAAAGATTGTAATTTACAATGGGCAATTTCACATACTTTATACTTTGGGACTAAAAAATGCCTCATAAGTGGTTTAAGCCTCATTCCCCAAGTGAAAAAAGTCACCTAGTATCTATATTTGGGCTTGGGGGGGGGGTCAAAATGCCCTTTGGAATGCCAAAAAAGGAAATTTTATAGGTCTTATGGGGGGGAGGTATACACTTTTCTATGTTTAAAACACATGTAAGGGGATAAATCTCACCTACCCCTAGCACGGAAGGTTAGGGGGTTTGGAAACTTTCTCCCTTCAGTGTGGAACTACATGGATAGCCTAGAAACCTTTCCCCTCAGTGTGGAAGTTTCCCCTAGCATGGAGTCTTCACCCTTAGTGTTGAAAATTGCATCCCCTAGTGTGGAAGCCAAAAAATGAAAAATTCAACACTTCATCCACTTCAACGTTGACCATCACTTTAACAAGCATGGTGGAGAGCTCAACATGGAAGATTCACCTCCAATGTGGAAGATGTGCCCTAGTTACAATTGATAGTAAACAGAATGACCATGGGGGAAGCACTTACTATGTATAGTAACCCCCCAAATTTGGATAGCCATCTCATATAAATGTGATAGCCATTTTGCAGCCAAACCATAGCCATTTTTCAGCCCCATTCATGGCCCAAAGAACCTATAAAAGCCAACCTCAAACACCATTTACAACTTTAGCAATTTTTTCTCATGGTTGGACTTTTGGCACTTGAATACATTAAGCACACAAGTAATTTTTCAAGAACTAATTTCACACTTGGGACATTCTTAGGCACCTAAGAGCTCTTACATGTTCCCATACTTGCATTCTCTTGAACCCCAGCATGGAAGCATTATAGCCTTGAGACTTGTAAACTTTTGGTGTCAAAGCTACATTTCTAGGGCTCCCAATGCCCAGCATGGAGCAATATGGCAGCCAAATTTCTCACTTTTCTTAACTCCCCCAATAGTAACCCAACTTGCAAATCTAAGGTTACAGTAGAGGAGGTTCAATAGCATTAGGAGTGGCTTAGTAGCTGAATCTTGGAGAAAATCACATTGGCTTCAATGGGCTTTGAACTCTTGCATAAGTGAACCTTCTTTCTACTCATCCAAGCACCATTTGTACATATTTCTCTAACTTACACTTTATTCTTTTTCAATAAAGCTTTAAGTTTTCAATTTTATGTATGAAATATATATTTTTATTATCTATGCATTATTTTAGATCTGATATCAGTTTTGCATTTTGTTTCATTTTATTACCACACTTTCCATTTCCATAAGTCCTTGGTTGATCTATTAGACTAGTCAGGGTGCCATGAATCCCTTTTTCTCATGGAGGCCATAGAGATTCGTGGGTTGAGGAACTACTGCACTAAGGATCCTTGATTTTTCTAGCATTGAAGGTTTTCAGTTGCAACAATTTTTCTTCGTGCTAGCAAGAGGGCCTTTGCCTAAATTTTGTGACTAAATCTATTATTTTCCATTGCCAATGTTGCCATTTGCAAGCTTTTTCTTGATTTTTGTAGCCAAAACCTTTAAATATACCTCATAATCAATGTTGTAGTTCATCCCCCTCTGCTCCCACAGCCTAATGTGGGAGTGGCAAGTGTTTGCACTTTGAAATTTCTATAGTAGTTACTATGAATTTCTAAAGCCAACATTGATTTTGTTTGGTGCATTTCCTTATCCCCCTTGGCTACCAAAATACCCCTATGGTAGAAACCTTAGCATGAAAGCTACAAGTGGTTTGGGTACTAAAATTTTATAAAACTTACTATGAATTTTTCAGCCAATTTCTCTAGTTTTAAAAGTGAATGATTCAACCCTTTCAGAAGCCATACAACTTCTAGAAATTTCCTTTTCCTCTCATCTTTCTAAGCTAAGAATGTTGGCAACCTGCTAAAACTAATTTTAGTGGAGAAATACCAATCTTCCACTTTGATTTTTCAGCCTTTTCCCCTTGTCAACATTGGGTTAGGAGGTGTGAGATTCCCATTATTTCAACCCCCCCCCCCCCCCCCTTCTTTACCCCTACCATACCTAGCGTGGAAGCAACTGGGAAGCATAGCATGGGAGAGGCTTAACACCAACTTCTCCAAAACCAACATTATAAATTGAAAAAAATTTCTCATATTTTTGTAGCTAAAACTCCTAAAAGATCAACACTGTCCCTTCTCCCTTGTGACCAAAACTATAGCATGAAAGTTGTAGGTGGTTGGGTGGTGACATTTCTCAACACTTGTTGTAAATTTTTTCCTCCAAGGCCAGTGTTGAAGCTTTTCCATCCTTTTGCTTTTTACTACCAATTTTATTTCAGTTTCTAAAGTGGATGGTGTAACCCTTCCATAAATCACCAAACTTCTGAAAATTAGCTTTCCCCCTTGCCCTATCCAAAATCTTTCCAAGGTGAAAGAATCGGCATCCGGCTAAACCCAATTTTTAGTAGGAAATCCCAAACTTTCCACTTTGGTTTTCAACCTTCCCCCTCATCAACATTGAGTTAGAAGGTGCGAGATTTCCATCGGCTGCGCCCCCCACCACTACCATACCAAGTGTAGAGGTAGTTGGAAGGCCAACTTGGATGAGGCTTGAAACCAATGTTTCCACTTTTCATTCATGATAAGGGGGGAAACCCCTCTTATCCCCCACTCACTAATTATAGTAAGTACCTCATTTTTTGTCATTTTCATTTCTTTTAAAATTTTTTGAATTCCATTCATCATAATTTACTTCTGTTTTACCATTTATAACCTATTTTAAGCCATTCTCAACACTATAGCCATGTCT
Source organism: Gnetum montanum (assembly GCA_015680685.1). Lineage (NCBI taxonomy): Eukaryota > Viridiplantae > Streptophyta > Gnetopsida > Gnetales > Gnetaceae > Gnetum > Gnetum montanum. The sequence goes on from MNCI01006382.1 coordinate 1,020,577, forward strand.
TTCAAATAGTCCACCAAATTGCCCTTTGCCCTCATTGGCGAAGATCATAGCCAACAAGCCATGAGGGTCTATGACCCCAAAGACCTTACCATCATTGAGTGTAGGTGATCTTTGAGGATCAGAGGGAAGAGTTCTAATTTTACAGCCATAAATGAACATCGTTATAACTTCCTTTGTGCTAAAATATAGGTAGGCATGCTAATTCCACATATGGAAACAGAGGCCAAGAGAGAGTGTGAGCTCATACATAGGAGTGGGAAGGAGTACAACCCTTCCCTGTATGACCAAATTTCCCTTAACAACATCTATGTTAGCATCCTAGCCTAATTTATGTACATGGAAGAGGAAGATGAAAAGCATAGCTCTAAGGAACAATAGGAAGAGGAGGATGAATTTAGGGTAGAATCTGAACCTGAAAACATCTTGGGAGGACTATTCCAAAAAACATCCCCAAGGTCATAGCACCTTCCTTTAATGCTTTTGTTTTCTCCATGGGCATGGTGCCACCATCTTCCACTCCTTCCTACCCTACTACGACATATCCCATGCCGATTATAGCCACACATCAAACTCAGCCAATGCCACAAACAACAAACTATAACACATAAATGCAATTTAAAACATAGTCTTGATATATAAAACCATCAATGGTGTTTTTACCATGACAAATCTATTAACTACTCATGTGGGGTCCACCGTGGGATCCCAAGCGACACAGGGGTCACACACCTCCTTTATCCCATTTGTGCCTCAAGTATCGACACAAACATCTTTGTCTTTGTTTGGCCCACAAGCTATTATTGTGACACAACCTCTATCTTCCATCTTGTAACCCATAGCAAGGCCACAAGCCTCACAACAAATGCCATAGCCATATGTGCAAACTCTACAACTAACAAGGCCACCATAGGGTCTAGATCAAGCCTTTCAAATGATCCAAGACCTAATGGAGGAGTTGAAGAGTCTTAAAGCCTCTACTTCACAAATTTTCAAGATTATGGACTTCTACCAAGATGATTCCATAAGTCCTATAGTCCCACCTTTGACACTTCCTCCTAGTGTCCCTATTTCCCAATTTAGAAAATATAATAAAGAAGGTAACCCTAATGCTCACCTTATTACCTTTTGATTTGAATGCTTACTATTGTAGCCATGGTATCAGACCATCATGAGGATTTTCCCTATGTTTTTGGCTAGGAAAGAACTTGATTAGTATCATGCCTTGCCTAGGGGATCCATATCCTCTTTAGAGGACTTAGTAGCCCATTTTTTTAACCACTTTAAGTACAACTTGAAGCCTAACACAATGCTTGACCAACTGATGAAGGTTAAGTAGGAACCCTTAGAACCCATATATAAGTTCATCCAATGACGGAATGGACTACTGAACAAAATACCAAAGTCTATAGCCGAAGCCCACTTGTTAGCCATATTCAAGGGGGCAGTTAATGACATCATCAAATCTAAACTCTACTACCTTGACTTGTGGTCCCTCAGCTAGGAATTCTCTCAAACTAAAAATATAGAGGATGCTGCAGAGGCTAGTCATCATTCGAACTATATAGCATATAAAAACCAACACACTTGAAGAGACAAAGAAAAGAGCAAATAAAACAACATGATCATAACAACTGTGACAAAAGAAACAAAGACTACAAACTATGGGCCAAAAGCCAATACACCCAAGGCCCCTATTAATGACCATAGTAATCAACCATCAATCTCTATGGCTACTACATTGACAATAACTAGATCTAACTTTGAAAAAAAAGACAAGTTCAAATACACTACCTTACCTATGAAACCATCCAAGTTACTAGACCAACTATTAAAAAGTGGGCTCATGAAACACAAAAAAATGACCGAAGCCACTCAAAAGAAACATGAGTGGTTATGAAAAATAGCCAAAGGCCCCACTTGGACAATGAAGGATGATCCCCAGTTGCCTAGATACTTCAAGCTAAACCACTTTTTCCATTATCATCAACTACTCGATCATGACATAGACTTCTACCTTGTGCTGAAGGATGACTTGAAAAGGATGATAGCTAGGGAAAAGCTAATCTTAGATGCTTCCAACCCAGTTTGGCCACAAAACTAGTTGATGCAGTTCTACAAGGTACTGTTGAATTCTAATTATAGCCCTTCTATTATTTCAACATTCAACATTGATGATGATCAAAGACCTACATGAGAATCATTTGTGATTCAAGTAACCCTCTACAATGAAAGGGCTTCTTTAGCTTCCCATAGCTCAAGAACTCCTTTTGTTATAAGAGTACCATCATGAGTGCCTCTAAGAAAACCTTTTGTCATCAAGGTCCCCCAACCAAACAACTATAGCCCAACCAATAGCACAATGACCTCTTATGGTAGCCAATGCTACTACCTCTTCCTCACAACCAATGACTGATAACCAAAAAAACTTTATCCAAACAAAGGAAGAAGCATCAGCAAAAGCCTAATAACAAGGGTGTTAAGTAGACAAATGCATGAAAGGAAGTGGGCCCATAAAAACCCACTTCCATTTTGACTATACCCATGATCTTCTTTGTCCCAACCCCTTCAACCAATAAGCTATAGGAGGATACCAAAGCCCATAACCAAAATAACAAGGAAGAGCCACAACAATCACGGTCTAAAGTGAAAGTTCAAATTTTGGGACACATGGAGGAAGTGAAGCATAATTGAGCAACAAGCCCATGGCCAACAATAAAGCTGTTTTAGTGCAATGGACCAAGTCAAGCAATCCCTCAAGCAAAAAAAAAAATCTAAGGTTATATGACTTGATCATGACTACAACCACACATCATGAGGTGATAGTAAAAATGTTGATCTCCATCCCTATTAGTAAGGATATTCCCACTAATGAGGAATCCATCCATGTAGTGATGGTTTCTCTCTCACCAAAGGAGGAAAAGTCAACAACCTTAACATTTTTCAATAGCAAAATCAAGGTTAATCCCCAAAATGAGGAAGTAACTATAGCCCCTTTATTCATAACCATACACATAAGATATTTCAAAATCCATCAAGTGCATGTTGATGACAGAGCTGCAACCAATGTCATCCCATGCACCATCGTTGAACGCTTGGGCTTAACTAAGAAAATACAACCTACAACCACTGTAGCTTTTGAGTGTTTATAACAACAAAATTTAACACTAGGATAAAATTGATAAACATAATTTCTCATATGAAACAAAGTCCTTTAATGGATCAAGAGTTTCCATCAAGGGGTTTATCTCCTTGGATTTTGTAGCTGGGGAGCAATGCCCCATAATTGCCAACTTCTTGGTGGTGGATGAGATACTAGGATTCAACCAAATCTTGGGAAGACCTTGGTTAACTTAATTATGAGTCATGTCCTCTCCCATCCATTAAGAAATTTACCTCCCTTACGAGGAAGATGAAATCATTATTCATGGTGATAATGCAATTCCCCTAACTATCAACAACATAAACTTAGAGTAGGGGTCCAAAGTAGAGCTTCAAGAAGAAGCTCCTAGCCATGAAGAGCAACAACCCAAGAAATCCAATGATGACAGCGATAAGCAATGGGATGCATTATGGGATAAACTCCCTTTTAACATCTTAAGAAAAGGGAATGGTGAATATAAGGTAGTGCAAAGTAGGCCTTACTCACTTCCTAATCTTGAAAAGATTAGGAAGAAGCTACACAAGTGAAGTTTACCTTAACCTTCCCATGCCCCTATGACCAGATGGCCATGTAGCCTGACTTTTCTTTTGTAGTTTACTATATCTTTTTATGCATTTGTTTTTTTACTCTTTATGCACATAGCCTATGCATGTAGCATAAGTTCATTTGCATTTTTACCTATTTTATACAACCTTTCTTTATTTTTACTTATGTTATAAACATTGAAAAATCCTTATAAAAATACATCTTTTTCATAGCCCATCTGCTAAGATGTTAAATTGGCATTATGATCTACTAACATCTTAAATTGGCATGATAGCCTACCATGGCCTTGAACTAGCAACGTCTACCAAAACAATGCAACATGGCTCATCATGGCCCTAAACTATCAAAAGTAACCCTAATGCAACATGTCCTACCCTGGCCTTAAACTAGAAACAGTATATAACCTATGCTCATGATGGCCTAAAACTAGCAAACTTCCCTTTTATTGTTATATCTCTCTTTTCTTAGCCTATTATCACATCAATTAGCTATTTAATGTTATAACCAAAATGTCAACATAGTCATTTTCAATGTTTAAAATATTACTATAAATAAATATAGCCAAAAATAAAACCAAAATTTAAATTTAAAGTTAAAATGTCCATAACATACATAGCCATGGCCATAATGTGTGATAAGAAATTCAAAGAATAATAGCCATTTATAACATAGTCTTGACTAATTATAACCATTAACATGAAAATAAAAAAAATAGGCAACAAGCTAAACTGATGGAGGCTGCTGAGTGGTATCTAGAGGAGGAAGTGGTGGGTCATTCCTACCCTCACCATTAAGGCTGCCAATGTCTCCTAAGGCCTAGAATGTAACAACATATTGCTAGTTAGTAACCCATAGCCAAAATCATGACTTAAATCAAAAACTAAAACATAAAAAATGTCAAACCTGTGTAGATTTTGGCTCCATTACTTTTGGGGGATATATGGGAAAGGCCTTCCTCCAAATGATGGAGGATCTGGTCCTCCATCATGTTTAACCAAGTCAACATCCCCAAGATCAATGCCAGAGAGAAAGTTAATCCTATCTATAGGAGTCCAAGTAGGAGGCTCTTGGGTAGCAGCAGATGTAGAGGTCTCACCTACAATAGTGGTAATCTAAAGGGTAGGAGATTGCTCCACCTTGAGAGTACTTTTTAAAAGTTGATAAGCACTCTTTACTTGGATCCTTTGTATGAACAGCTCTCTCTTACACCATTCTACCAACTCTTCTTTGAGACACTTTAGGTAGGCCCCATGATCCACCTTGTACTATCACTTATGGGCCATTTGTGTATTGGCCCACTCTAGAACCAAGCACAATGATCCTTCTAGTTCTCAACCTTCTAGGATATGAGGTCCATCTACATATGTTGTTCCATCATCTCCCGTAGGACTGCTACTTTATCCTAAATGAAATTCTAGTAGTGGACCCACGTGATCTCCTTAGTTCACAATTTCCCTAAGTTAGCCACTTGGGCTTCCAAAAAGGCCTTACAGTCTTGGAGATTTCTAATCATGTCCTCCTGCTATTAAGTCTTTTCCCTTAAGGCCATAACTTCCTCCCATAGGGATTCGTTAGACCTCTCTAACTTCCATAAAGTTTTTGCACAACATTGCTAAATCAATAATAGTCTCATACAACTTTACAAGTACACTAGATACATCATAGGGAAGCTTAGGTAAGGAGTCTATCTCCATGTCTCTATTGGGGTCTCACTCCATAGAAGGCACTACACAAGCATAAAATACAACTATAAAACATAATGCACAACTTAAGATATCCATAATGCAAGCAAAGCCTACAACTAATGCACATAAAACAAAATCCATACCTATCATAGGCACAACCTAATGCAACTGATAAATGATGTCCTTAGCTATTCCATGCATGAACTCCACTTTATCTAGAATCTCTACCCATGGCTTCACATGAAACTTAGGGATAGAAGGTTGCACTGGTGGTTTATGAACTACTATAAGCATAACAATCATCAAAATTTTAGGATGACAACCAAAGATAAAAAATTAGATATAACAAAAATATTAAGGCATAAGCATACTTGGCTCCTCATCCTCTTTCTCCTCAGGGATGATGATGTGGAATGTACCTAGTACTACCTCACTAAACAAGCCATCTAGATCATTTATATCTACATCAACAAGCCCTTCAATCATAGGTTACTTTAGGAATGCCTCTTGTACACGCCTTTGTTATGCCTCCATAGCAGCTTGGGCTACCATAGCCTAACACTTGTCTATAACCATAACACATAGAAAATCAGTTAACACATGAAACCATAAACTTTAAAATATGAAATAGCCAAATTTAAATAAATCATGCTTGTAACTACCTACTATGATGACCTAAGATTAAACTTAAGCCTCTTTGGGGTAGGCTAGTCTGATGCTAGGGGTACCTCCTCCATAGGCCTCTTGAGTTTCTCATTAGCTATCCATTCAGCTTTTGTACATCATCGTCTAGCATCCTAGACACTAGCAGGTAATGTGAGAGGCTCATTGTAGTCAATACTTTCAAGAGACTTTTACTACCTAACATTGGCATTCTTAGTGGGAATTGATAATGTATCATCTATCCCCTATGATGGATTCTAGGCCTACACTATTGGATAAATGTTCTTTATCCAAGGCCTAGAAAGTTGGCTTTGGTCTTGGGAAACCCATCACCCATTCTTGTACACCAGCAAAAACTCCACAAACCTCTTTAGATAACCTACAAAAAATGCAAAATACATATGGATTATCATAGAGGTATCAGCAAAAAGTCCAAGGATCTCCTCCTGAAGCCTAGTAGCCATAGTAGCTATTCAATCAAATCTGATGTCCTCCATCAGGACTTTCTTAAAGGACCACCCCTATGCTAGGACAATTACCTTCTTTTGCGATAATAGTTTAGGAAATTCCCAAGACCTAAATAAAGAATATGATTCCTTTTCATCAGGGTTCATGAAGCTATCCATTGAAATTTAAGAGTGGCCCATGTTGGCACCAAGCCACTCTAGAACTTCATTGCAATGACTCGCTTCCCTTACTATCCTAGTGGGAACTTTTTCCTTGTCAATAGGGACACCAAAAAAGTTGTAGAAGAGGCCAACACCTATTTCCATGTTCACCTTCACACCTCAAATGATGATGCTAAAATGACCAACCTTATCATTGAAGGAGTCGATGACATGCAACATCTCCATAGTAGGAATTGAAGGGATAGGTGCCATGAATACATCGAGCAAACCTAAACACTAGATGTTTGCTTGAATATACCTAAGAACCTATTCCTTTATCCACTCTTGTGCTGATGTCACCTCACCAAACTTCAAGATGAGGGTATCCTCATGACGTGAACCTGAAAGTGGTATAGTGACATTAGCTAAGGTGGAAGGTCCTACGAAGCAACAACCAAAATTTTAGCATCAAAATGAGTAATTTTAACAACCAAGTTAAGGAAAAGAATACTTAAAGCTATGAAACACTAAAAAATATAGTCTTTATGTTTACCTTTTCTTCTCTTCTTCAATGTGGAGGTCCTAGCTACAAGGGTCTAATCCATGGAGTTGTTAGAGTCTACCCACCAGTTGTACATTGTCCCATCATCCTTAAACTTCTTGTATACATGGTTAAATCTAGTGGCATATGCATCAAAGTCCCCTCTTAACTATTGATACATAGCAATTTTTTTTGAGGACTCTTGATGAATTCATCCAAAGCAATTTGAGCCACTACCAAGATTTGATCATTGACGATCAAACCCTAATCATTGACCTTGTACTTGCAAGAAGTTATAAAACCAATGAAGTTAAGGAAGGTACTCAAGCTAAAAGCACAAAATAATTACAATAATTATGCTTACCCCTATAGATGATACATGGTTCCATGTGGGTTCTAGAATAACGTGTGAGTTCTATGCACCACCATCAAAGTATTTTCAACATTATACTAACTATACTTTGGCATCATCCAGATCTCCATCAAGTAACGTGGGCTTATGGCATTTGCTAGTCCCCTTACTATCTTAGGAGGTAGCTTGTCAGTAATGAATCTAATGATTAGGCCAAACACCTGAGGTAACAGGGTCTCCACAGCAATCCTAACTACATCTGTAGACAAGTGTGACCATAGCATCACACTGAAGTTCCTAAGGAGGTAGGCAAGGAAGTCCCTTACCCTAGGCCAGAACCACAATGAGAGATTTTTGAAAGGTATGTCATGTGGTGGGGTGTTAGTCTTAGGATGACCAATGTAGCACAAGATACCAACTAGCTCCGCTATGATGAGGACATGCCTCAATAAGATCCTACATGAAACAAAGCAACAACATTGTGACCACTTGAAATTACGTAGAAAATTCAAAAAAAAAAACATCTAGCTAAAGGTGAAATTAGCCTCTATAAAACTCCCTAAGGTTTTTATCTAAATTAGCTTAAGGAATTTACAAGAAAACATTATTACAACCTTGCATAACCTTACATTATGACCAATTGGAATTTCTTAAAAAATTTAGAAAAAACATCCTGAGTCAAAGGTGACAATAGCCTCTGTAAAAATCTCTTAGGTGTTTATCTAAATTAGCTTAAGAAAATTCCATAAAAGCATTATTATCATAACCAAAATATCACAGCCAAAACATTATAGCCAAAATTAAACCTTGGTCTAAGTTATGCATAAGTTTTGAAAAAACATATAAATTATGCAAAGCATGCATAAATTTGGAAAAAAACATCTAAATTATGCAAAGCATGCATAAATTTTTTAAAAACATCTAAATTATGCACAAATTTAGAAAAAGCATCATAAACTTAGAAAAAACCCATGTAGCCATAGTAAAAGCTTGCTAAAAATAGAAAAAGCTTTTACTCTTCTTAAAAATAAATTAAGCATTAGTTTTACATGTTGAAAAAACAAAAACATAAGTTATACATATCAACCATTTCCATTTCCAAATAGGTAATGTGCTATGACCATAATTTTTCCTTGTTCACACAACCATAGCCAAAAAATTCATTAAAACCTCATTTGGGCATCAATTTAGTGATTCCACCACAAAGAAGAATCTTAAAATTATGAACCTTATATCCATGACCATTATAACAAAAAATGTATAAGCATATCTATATAAAACATAACCAAAATTTAGCCAACATTGTAGCCATCAACATTTATCCCTTTCACGCAGGGTTGGTAAAAAATTTGCCAAAAATTATCATGAGCCCAAAAAAAGTGATTTCACTACTATTTCAAAGATTAAATCAAGCACTATGCATCCATGCTTAGAAAAAATTTAAAATCATTGTAGTATATGTAGGAAAAATTTGTCAATTTGAACAATAATATGAAATTGGCACAACCATCCTTATTACACATACTTAGTAAAAAATTTGTTTTAAGTCCAATCGGAGTGATTCCATCTCTGTTTGAAAGCTAAAGCCAAAGCCTAATCAACCATAACCATAAAATAGCCAAAAGCTTTGGGGTTTCCCTAGAAAAAAATTCAAAAACTTACATGAAAATACAAAAGCAACACAAACAACCTAACTATGCAATGTTAGGAAAATAGCCATAACTTCATCGTTATGAATCCAAACTAAATGAGATAACATCCATTAGAATATTTAAGTTCCCAAATATGCAGCCATTATCTCAAGAAAAAATACACAACATTGCTTACTTTTTCATGCCAAAACTTCAAAAACCTCAAAACCTAGATTTCATATAGCCATGGAAAAAATTGAAATAGCCAAAACCATTGAAACCCATTAAAATTTACACCAAAATAATGGGGTAGGATTTTTTTGAGATTTAATTTTAACAAATCCTAAAGCCTAGATCTGAAAAATCAGCCACACCCCAAAATTTTATGAAAAAAGCATGAAACAAGCCCTATTTTCAAAATCAAATCTACAAAAGCTAAAGCAATGAAACGACTACAGATATACATGGAAGTAGCCAAAATAAGAGATGGGATTTCATTAGAAATCCATTTTAATCCCTCCACTAAAGTAGATCTAGAAAAAATAGCCTCAACACATGGAAAACAGAAAATTAGAAAAACCATAGAAAATAAAGGCAAAAATAGGTAGAACTACATACATTAAAACAACAAAAAAAGAAGCTTGGAAGGAGATGGGCCTATGTAATTCTTCTAGCTCTCAGGCACATTCATCCATCTTCTAGATCATAGGGTTCCTACTCTTTCCTCCACGTCACTTTAGGGCCACAATAGGCTCAACACGGAGTGTAGTTGAAAAAGGATAAGGATGAAGGTTTTATGTTGAGTGTTGGAAGGATGGAAGGCTTCCACACTAAAGTCAAATTTCTTTTGGTATTACAAAAAGTTCTTCTAGATCTCTCCACCAATGTGTTGTTATTGTAGAATGACAATTGTTAACAAAACTTGCAAAATTTGACATATAAAACTCATATAATACCTAAACACACACCTTGAAATCCCAACTGCTAATTTAGTGCACCATAACTTTAAGTGCACTAAAGTGCAAAGGGGGAAAATTCTAGTTCATGTTCATTTTGGATGGAAAACAACTTCACTTTTCAAAATTTTAAATTTTTGGATTGTGTGCCCCACCCTACACCTTCTCTCTTGACCAAAAATTGCATCAACACTAAGCTTTTTTATAATTTGACACTTCAAACCTTATGGCAACCTTAACTCCCATGCATCCACACTAGGGATGCCATGCCTAACATGAAAACATGCCTCCTATTTCACAAAATCATTGGAATTACAAATATTTTGCTAGTTTTAGTAATCCAAACCTACCTTTTTCAACCCCAACTTCCTAAAAATGGATGAGACATGAATAAAGCTAGACACCATGGATTTCCACATCGGGGCAACAGTGCCCAGCATGGAAGAAGAGGGGTAACATCTATTCTTACCTTCCAAACATCCATGTAGATCAAGTTTAACCCCAAAATGGGCCCACATGATCTAGAATCCATACAAGCATCTCCAGTAGCCTTGGAATCTCACCAATCCTAGTTGAAACAAATCAAAACTAGCTGAAACTTTAGGATTTGGTGTTTCAATGTTGGGAGAGGCTTCATCCACACTGAGCCTCCCACCCTCAACATGGATGAAATGTGGAAGCCTAAAAACCCCCCTCATAGCCTTCAAAACAACTAAATTTTGGACTTAGACACTAATAGCCAACTCCAATAATCCTATGGACACTCATGCATAGCTAGATTAACCATAAAAAGCTAAAACATCCTTCCCCCTAATTTTCCATGCTGAGCATGGACGCCCTGGCATGAAAAAATGGGGTGAAGCCCAAAAATTGCCTAATGATCCTTGAAATGATCAAATGTTGACATCAAATGTTAGAAGTCAATATTATCAACTCTAAAAGCCTACATGCATGATCAAAAGTGACCAAAAATGGCCAGAAAAGCTTTCCTCCCAATTTTCCATGCTAAGCATGAAAGCCCTAGGGTGGAAAACACTAAAAACCACTCATCAACCTTCAAAATAGTGAAATTTTGACACTAGGCATTGATAATCATCACTAGCAACCTCAGGGACCTACATGCATGATCAAAAATGATATAAAAAGGAAAAACATTATTTTCCCATCCCCCCAATTTTCCATGTTGGGCATACTATCCCTAGCATGAAAAAAGAGGGGAAAGCTTAAAAGATACTTGTCAAACCTACAAACTAACTAGTTTTGACTCCAAACCCTAGTCTTTGACCCAAGTAACCCTAGAAGCACACTTGCATCGTTAGTTAAAGTTAAGACTAGGTTAGATCTAATTTTTATGGTGTTTCCACACTAGGAATTCCCCCTACATGCTTCCTAGTTTGGATATTAAAGGGAAAACTCACTTGAGGTCCATAAATACCTTAGAATAACATTAACTAAACTCACATACTCTCTAAGACCCTGCTAACATTCTCTGAAGCCTTCAAACTTCAAGAAATTGACGTCAACTAGCTAAGAAAATGATTTTCCCTATTTTTCCAGATTAAGCATTATAGTACCAATGTGGAAAAAATGTGAAAAGCCTAAAAAATACTTAGAAGTACTCAAAATTACCAAAATTTTACATGAAACCCTAGTCCTCAACATTGGCAATCCTAGGAGCACACATGCATAGTTGATTAAGGTCAAAACTAGTCTAAATCTAGGATGCATGGTTCCTCCATGTAGGGGATCCCCTCCTCCATGATTCTCAGCATGGAAACTCAAGGGAGGACTTGTTTGAAGCTCCTAAACAGCTTAGAATGATGTCAAATGACCTTACATGCACTCTAGAACCGTAGCAATAGCCATTGGAGCCCTCAAACCTTACAAAACTGATCCTATATGGTCAAAGGATGGTTCTTCCTAATTTTCCACACTAAGCTCCCTATTCCTAGTGTGAAGAAAATGGGAAAAGCTCAAAAACCACTTTTTAGTACTCAAAACTATTCAATTTTGACATGGTGACATAGCCCTTGGCCTTGGCAACTCTGGAAGGTAACATGCATGGTTGATTGTGATCCAGATTGGCCTAGATCTAGGATTCTTACTTCTTCCACACTAGAGTAACTCTCCCAATGTGAAAGCCACTTTTCCACTTTTGGTTGCAAGATGATACTCCCGAAAGCCAAAGATCTATGCCAAAAATGCCTAGGACCTCATAGCCTCAATATTTTTCTTATCTAACCTCATTTCAACCTTCAAAATCCATTTCCTCCATTCTTCCATGCTAGAGTAACTCCCTTATGTGGAAACAAGGGGGAAGACCTTAAGTACCCTTAAACATCCATCAAACATATCTGAAATCAGCCAAAAGCTTGTAGAATAGAAGTCTACAATCCTAGGGGCCTAGAAACCTAGTCAAAGTGCTTCTAAATCACTCAAAATTTATAAAATAAGTATCCTCTTATTTTCCCATGCAAAGGATACTATCCTCAACTTAGAAAAAAGGGCAAAAGCCATTTTGACATGTTTTGACACTCAAAATCAACTCAAACTACCTCAAAATAAAGCTAGAAGATGCACAATCTTCAAATCTAGGTCCTGGTTACCTATTTGATCTTATTTTGGCTTGAATCTTGGTTTTCAATCCTAAGCCCCCTTTCTTCCATGCTGGCTAGCATGGAAACTAGCGGGAAGACTCTAAAACCTACTTTTTGACCTTTACAAACCTTTAGAGTGCCCCAATTTTCAATGCACTACCTTGGGAAGGTCCTAAAACCTCAATTTTCAACCTATGAATATCCCAAAATCTACTCTCCTTGGTTTCCATGCTGAGGATCCCTATTTCCATGTTGTGCCCAGCATGGAAGCCTTAAAACACTTAATTTTTGGATCCAAATAGCCCAAAAATAGCCATGATTGATGCCTAGACTCACCTAATAGCCTTGTATCCTCAAAACATGGCCCAATAAGGCCTAAATCTGGTAAAACCTAACCATTTTTATCTATATTAGCCAAATGTTACCATATGTAGCCTATTTTGCTTGATTTTTGCCTTATTATGTAAGTTTTGGCTTTTTTTGGACTTGTGTTGCCTTGTTGACCTTCTATGGCATTTATACAACTTGATGTGTTTTTTATTTGCCTTGTTATAGCTTTATTTGCCTTTGTTTGGCCTTTAAAAGATATCAAATAGTATGGTTTTACCTTCTTTAACTATCATTTGACACCATTTGACCATGGCCCGCTAAGGCCTTAAACTAGCAGCGTAGTCCACCAAGACTCTAAACTAGCATCATGGCTCGCTAAGGCCTAAAACTAGTGAAGTTGTGACCTTTATTGACCATTTGTAGTCTTATTTCTAATTTTTCCCCTATTTTGACCTTTACTTAACCTTTGTTGGCTTTTATTGCACTTTGTCAAATTGTCCTTACCTCATTGATGATCTTGGATGGCCTTGATTGCATTAGATTTGCATGTGTTTGCATAATTTTATAGTATTTTAGCATTATTTATTCACTTTTACCTAAGTTTCACTTAATATGCTTTTAGTTGACATGTAAGATTAAAGTATGAGTACCTTGGAGCAAATCTACTTACCTTTGTTTCTACATGAACCTCATGGTGATGTTGAATGATGTATCAACCCTAATTGCCTAGATCTTAAGCCTAAGAATCTTGTAGACCACATAGCCTCGATAGAGAAACCTCTACAATGGCCTAAAATCCTAGTCAAAACCCTTAACTTGGAAGTAGAAGACATAACTAAAGCCTCTCTAGTTAACATTCCTATCACAACACACATTGGTGAGGAGAAAACCCTTTCCTCACTGGAGCCTTAATGTGCTCAAGACATCACCAAGGTCTTACAAAGCAACATTAATGCATTTTCCAAGTCATATGAAGATATGCTAGTCCTAGACCCACATCTAGTCTAGCACAACATCATACTAGATCCTAACATTAACCTAGTTAAGCAACAAGTGCACAAAATTATACTTGATTTGGACGTAGTAGTTTGTGATGAAATATTAAAGCTATACTAAGAAAGTTTCATTAGGGTTGTTGATTAAGAAGAATGGATATCCAACATAGTGGTAGTTCATAAGAAAAATAGGAGTATCCATATTTGCATTAATTTTCAAGACCTAAATAAAGTGACTATCAAGGATGATTTCTCTTTGCCTAGTATTGATCAACTTATCGATACTATAGCTGGACATGCCTTGTTGTCCTTATAGATGGATTCTTGGGGTATAACCAAATTAGGATCAACCTAGAGCACCAACTTAGCATGACCTTCATGATTCAATGGGGTACTTTTGTTACACCATGATGCCATTTATCCTTAAGAACACCAAAGCAACCTATCAATGAGTTATGACCTATATATTCAATGATTACATGCTAGGTTTGCTTAATTATTACATAAGTCCATGATGACCAGTGACCATGCTAATGACCTAGATCTTATGCTTAAATGATGTTTCAAATATGAGCTTAGGCTGAAACCTAAGAAGTATGTTTTCAGTGTCAAGACTAGTAAGATGCTTAGCTTTATAGTCTTCAAAGTAGGGATACACGTCATTCTTGATAAGGTTAAGGCCATATCCAAATTAGCAGTGCCTACCAACCTTAAAGTCCTTTAGTGATAGCAAGGCATATCATAGTTTATTCCTAAGTTTATCACTAGGTTTACAGATAAGGTACATCCCATTCAACACTTGCTTAAGAAAGCAGTTCAGTATGAGTGGAAAGCTCAATGCCAAGAGGCCTTTGAAAACCTTAAGAAAGAGTTGACATAACTACTATCATTCTATCCTCTACAAGAGGGTAAACCATTTTACATTTATCTTTCCATCTTTGATACATCCATTGCCTCTCTACTCTATTAGAAACATGATGTTGAAGTAGAAATACTTGTATACTACCTTAGCCATGCATTAGTTGCCCATGAAACCCAATGAACTAAAGTGAAGAAGTATTGTCTGCCACTAGGCTTCTCTTTGAAAAAGTGGAGACACTACCTCTTTAGAAGCCAAGTCAGCATCATTTTCAAAGACAACATACTCAAAGCCATAACAACAAACATATACAAAAGTAGTCGTATAGCCTAATGGAAATCCATAACCATGGAATTTGACCTACATTACATCTCTCAATCCTCAATGAAAAGTCAATATATATCTATACAACTCACAATTTCACCTATTGATGACCAAGTAGCCATAGATCTTGAGTTCCCTCATGAATATATTAACATTGTTAGCCATGTTCTTGAGGATTATGAGGTGGTCATGAACTTTGAAAAAGCTTAAACTTCCCATGGGGCCAATGCCACTACCATCATAACCTTCCCATTTGGTGAAATGTGACCCTTCGCCTATCATTTTGAGTTCCCATATACCAACAACATAGTGGAGTATGAAGGTTTGATCAAAGGAATGATGGTAGTATGTGACCTAGGAATTAGATGTTTAATGATAAAAGGCAATCCACAACTCATGGTGAACCAAGTAACTAAAGTCTATACATGCAAAGCTAAGCACTTACAACCTTACTGTGACCTAGGGAAGTAGTTGTTACAATAGTCTACAAATGTTCCAACACATACCTCGAAATGAAAATGTCATAGCCAATGCAATTACTACATTAGCCCTTAGTGTGATGTCAGATGTGTTTAGCAAGTTGTCCATCTTAACTGTGGACTGTGTTACTTCCATTACATAGAACACTGAGGATACCTTTGTGGTCATCATTCATACTACACCTACCAAGGAGTGGTGTGACAATATCAAATTTTACCTTATGCATGGCAAATCCTCACAAGGCCTGACGATTACTAGAAAGGACATTGTACGCAAGTGATCGAAGTAGTATGTCATCATAGGTGATAACACATTATGTCGGTGATCCTATGATGGCATACTCCTAAAGTTCTTAGGTAAAATTGAAGCTAGAACAACCTTAGAGGAGGTTCACAAGGGTGTTTGTGGAGGACATATAGGACCTAGAGCCATGGCCTCTAAGATTAGACGGTTAGACTATTATTGGTCCCATATGAAAAATGATTGCCTACAAAAGGTTAAGAGAAGTGACACAACCCAACAATATAGCAACCTTATACATGTATCACCAACTGAGCTACATACCACTCAAATAACATGGTCATTTCAATGATTGGGGTTGAATATCATTGGACCCATAAAATCTAAGTCTTCCATAGGACATAGCTTCATCATGACTACAACTGAATACTTTACAAAGTGGGTTGAGGCTATTCCCATAAGGAAGACTACATCCGAGCAAGTTTTCAAGTTTATCCTAGACAACATTGTAGTCCATTTTGACATACCCATGACCATAGTTACAAATAATGGATCACAATTTAGTAGCCATGAAACAAAATATTTTTGTCACAACTTAGGCATTAAGCATTCTTTCTCATCATCCTATTACCCTCAACCCAATGGACAAGTAGAAGTAAGTAATAAGGCCATCATCAACTTACTCAAAAGATGCTCAACAACAATAAATGCAAGTGGCATGAGCGGCTTATCCATGCACTATCACATGAGAACTGATATGATCCCTTATAGCCTGGTTTATGGTTCTAAAGCTATTTTACCTCTTAAATTGTAGGTGCCATCGCTCTGAGTAGTCTTGACCAACCTCATCAATGATGAGCAGAATAAGAAGTTGTTGATGATAATCCTAGATTTAATGGAGTGGTGTATGCAAGTGCTGGATCACATTGAGCACTATCAAGAGAGGTAGAAGCAGAAACATCACCATGAATTAACCATGCACAATATCGAGGGAGACCTAGTCCTAAAGGCTATCTATGAGCATGTAGACAAATTCTCAGCCAACTGGAAAGGATCCTTTCTTATCATCAAAGCCTATGAAAATGGAGCATTCAAAATAGTCGACATGGATGAGAATGAGCTGGCTAACCCAGTCAATCATTCTTATCTAAATCCATCCTACATATAGCCAATAATTATTTACAAGTGAGCCTACTTTCAATGGTTTGCTATGACCTTAAAATAGCAACACAGCCTACCAGGGCCTTAAACTAGTACCATGGCCCACCATAGCCTTTAACTAGTAACTTTGGTGACTTGGATAGCCTGATTCTCATGTGGCATGTATGCATTATAGTGTTATAATATGTAGTGGTGTTTTTTATTCGTTGTCGGTGCCTCTTAGGTCATCCTCCAGACACCAACAAAGAAGGGCCATTGAAACACCACAAAAAATTTGCATGTTATAGTTAATTTTCATCATGTAGCTTTCACCCCATGAAACCTGAGGCAAGACTTCATTGTAAATGTGAAGATTATAATCCATAGTGGATAATTTCTCATACTTTATACATTTGGGGCTAAGAAATGCCTCATAAGTGGTCCAAGCCTCATTCCCTAAGTGAAAAAAGTTACCTAGTGTCTATATTTGGGATTGGGGAGGGTCAAAAATACCTTTTGGAATGTCAAAAAAGGAAATTTGATAGGTTTTATGGGGGGTGGGGGGGGTATACACTTTTCTATGCTAGAAACACATGTAGGGGGATAAATCTCACCTACCCCTAGCATGGAAGGATGGAGGTTTTAGAAATTTTCTTCCTTTAGTGTGGAGACTACATGCATAGCTTAGAAACCTTTCCTCCTTAGTGTGGGAGTTTCCCCTAGTGTGGAGTCTTCACCCCCAACATTAAAAATCACATCACCTAGTGTGGAAGCCACAAAAGCCAAAATTCAATAATGCATGCATTTCAACATTGACCAACCACTTTAGTAAGCATGGTAGAGAGCTCAGCATGGAAGACTCATCTCTAGCATGGAAGGTATGCCATGGTTACTATTTATAGTAAATAGAATGGCCATGGGAGGAAGCACTTACTATGTATAGTAACCTCTCAAATTTGGGCATCCATCTCACTTGAATTTGGCAACCAATTTATAGCCATTTTGTAATCTCATTCATGGCGCAAAGTACCTATAAAAGCCAACCTCAAACATCATTTATAAGTTCAATAATGTTTTCTCATGGTTGGACTTTGGGCACTTGAATACATTTAGTACATAAGCAATTTTCCAAGCACTAATTCCACACTTGTATCATTCTCAGGAACTCAAGAGCTCTTACAAGTTTCCATACTTGCATTCTCTTAAACCCTAGTGTGGAAGCATTATAGCCTTGAGACTTATGAACTTTTAGTGTCAATGTTGCATTTCTAGGGCTCCCAATCCCCAGTGTAGAGTAATCTGGTAGCCAAATTTCTCACTTTTCTCATCCCCCCCCCCCCCCCCCCCCCCC
>MNCI01006382.1:1045144-1094850 GCA_015680685.1 Gnetum montanum
CTAGAAGGAGGGCTGAAAATTTAACCTCTAAGTTCATAAGCCTTATAATTTTAGCACATCAAAAATTATTTGTTACTATAAAGGCTTAAGAAATTAAATACTATTTTCAGTTCATGACCAACAAGATTGATAGTTTGGAAAATTTAAAAGTTTCAAAAGATATTCTTGATTCTAATACTGATTTTTCATCAGAAAAAGAACAAAAGAAAGTTCTTGAATTGGCAACAAGTAGTGGAATGAAAACTAGAAGATCAAAAAGATCACCCATTATATCTGGTTTATCGATTTATAAGAGAAGATCTAGAAATTCTAAAAGTTCAACTATCCAAAGGAATAGGATGGCAAATCCTTGGTAAAGAGTTACACCATTAGGATTTCAAAATTACAATGATATTCTTAAGGTAGTTTACAAATATTGGCCTTAGCCTTTCATTCCTGGAAAAGCTTATTTTGCTGAAGAATATATTCAGATGTTTGAGTTAGCTTTAGCTCATATAAATATTCAACATCAAGATCAAGCTTGTAGGTTGTTTGTATCAAATTTAAACGATATGGCTCAGATTTGGTATTCGAACTTACCAAGTAATAGCATTACAAGTTGGGATGACATGAAAAATCTTTTCTTAGCCCAATTTGGTAATCAATTAGATCAACAACAACTATACTGTGGGCTGACACAAGCTAAGCAAGGAGTTAAAGAGTCAATTAGATATTTTAACATCAAGTTTCAACGAATTTGTGGACTCTTACAAAGATAATATAGACCATCAAAAGAAATGCTTAAAGAAACTTATCTTAAGGGTGTCAACCCCAACATTTCAATTTGGTTAAGGAGAACTCAAAACTTAACTACACTAAATGACTACTTTAGTGAAGCTATATAGTTAGAAAAACAGTTGAACTTGAATCCTAAAGAAAATATTGCAATTCAGAAAAGAGAAGAAAGAGTTATGATTCCTATGCAAGATTTTGCTCAATTTAAAGCTTTACCAGGTCCATCTCATGTTAAGATAGAGCAAGAACATGAAAGAGTAGAATCTGAAAAAGGACAATTAATGAGAGATATGTCTAACAAAATAGTGAAGCTTGAAAAAGCCTTGGCAAGAGTTAATATCAAGGAAGAAAGAATAAATAGAAAGCATAAACATCAATACACTAATTTAGCAGAAGATGAGAATGAAAGTGACCTAATTATGTCCAACTTTCTTGATATTGAATCTGATAATGAGTTATCTAGTGTTCATTATGCAAGTAAATCTTCTAGCAATGGATCTAGTGATACTTCTTCTCTATCAAGTTCTGAAGAAGATATGTCTTCAGATGAAGAATGTAATAATAATGAGGAAAATGGATATAGTCTCCGATCAAAAGAAAGATTAACTACTTCTAGACCCCCAAATGTTATTACTAATCCATCTACTAAGAGAAAAGCTTTTGAGCCAAATAGAAGAGATAAGAATAAAGGTAAAGACAATAAAGTAGAGAAAAGCACTCCAAATCAGTCTTTTAATAAATGGATAAAGAAACCAAGCTTTATTGGTGATGGAGAGTATGATTTGATTGAATACCTTAAACATGTCAAGGCCAATATTAGCTTTTATCAGTTGCTTCAAATAGGAGATCAGCAAAGAAAGGTTTTAGAGTTCATTAAAGGTAAAAGAAGAGTTAGAGAATCAAATTTAAGTTATGTGTCTAATAATGATGAGAAATTAAAGACATCGTATGATAGGAAAGCTCCTCCTTTTCTTTTGATAATGAAATTAAAGGATAAATACTTACACAATTGTTTAATTGATTCTGGAGCTACGTCTACTATAATGCCATTATCTATATGTAAGAAACTTGGTTTGATTCCTAAAAAATAAAATAAAAAGATTGTTCAAGTGGATAAAAGTAGAGTGAAGATTGTGGGTCAATTACCAAATGTTCTATTGAAAATTTCTTTTGAACCCCGCATCAAAAGTAGAGTAACTATTCAAGTGGCAGATATCCCAGATTCACATAGTCTCTTATTGAGTAGAAGTTGGAGCAAGAATTTCTCAGGTTATATATCAACAAATTATTCTCACATGTGGCTACCTTGGAAAGGAGAACCAAATCAAATATACATCTATAGTGAACCTTTGATGATTGATAACATTACTTCAAATGGAAAAAGTAAAATGGCTGAAAAAGGAGGTGTTGAAAACAAAATTTGTACACTCCAAGAAAATTATGGTTCTGAAAAAGAACACTTAAAGAATGAGGATAAATGGGAGTTATAATTTGATGGTTCATGTAATTCAAAAGGTGCAGGAGTTGGTATAGTTATATTAAGGAATGATTCACCTGAAATTCTCAAAGCAATTCATCTATCTTTCCCATGTACTAACAACAAAGCTGAGTATGAAGCTGTATGTATTGGTATAAGAATAGCTCTAGACAAAAAGATCAAAGTAATCACTATAAAAGAAGACTCAAGATTAGTTTGTGAACAAGTAAAGGGTAACTGTGTAGTAAAGAGCTCATTCTTAAGACCTTATAAGCAAATTTCTTGTAAGATGTTAGATCAGTTTCAACATTTCTAAATAGATCATATAAACAGAGTAGAGAATCTTATAGCAGATGATTTAGCAAAGGTAGCTTCAACATTGGATATGAAAATAATATAAAGTTATAAAGATGTCATGATTGAAGAAGAACATCAGCCATCAATACCTGATAATATAAGACATTTACAAGTATTTGAAGATCATGATCAAGTACTAAGATTTATGAAAAACAAAAAAGAATTTGAGGGTCAAGTGATACCTAAAACATCATCAAACTCCAAAGCTAATTTTATTCCAAAAAGGATGATTGACTTGGAACATAAGTTCAAGAAAAATTTACTTACTGGAAAGGATATACAAAACCCAGATAGTCAAGCTTTCAAGGTAGTAAATTTTGGATTAGACAGGATGCCAAAGATGTTGAATGTTACAAAGGAAAGAGATTCGATTTTCAAGAAAAACTTGTTAATATGTCTAAGAAATAATTTGAAAAATTTTTCTTGGTCTTATGATGATCTTAAAGCTTTTAGACTAGATGTGATGACACATAAAATTCCTTTAATAGAAGGTTGTAAAATAGTCAAGCAAAAACAAACGAAATTTAATCCATCATTTGAACTAGCTATGGAAACCGAAATCAAGAAGTTGTTGCAAGCACGAATCATATATCCAGTATGATATTCAACATGGCTTACTAACCTTGTTCCAGTGAGAAAGAAAAATGGTGATATAAGGCTTTGTGTAGACTTTAGAAATCTGAATGATGCCTCAAAAAAGAATAAGTATCCACTTCCAAGAATTGATAAGATGTTGATTAAAGTCTCAAGTTGTCAGGTATATTCTTTCTTAGATGTTTCTCAAGTTATAATCAAATCATGGTAGATAAGAATGATAGATACAAAATAGCATTTATCACCAAATGGGAAACTTTTGCTTATCGAAGAATGCCATTTGGATTATCAAACGCTGGAGCTACTTTCCAAAGAGCAATGGATTTAGCATTTAAGGATTTATTATGCAAATTTGTAGTGGTTTATTTGGATGATATTACAATATTCTCAAGAAAAAAAAGATCATATTAATCATCTCCAGCAAGTTTTCGATAGATGTCGTGAGTTTGGTATTTCATTAAATCTTAAGAAGTGTATCTTCGGGGTTAAATCCGGAAGCTTATTAGGTCATGTGATATGTCAAGAAGGAATTTCCATCGACAATTCCCGAATCCAAGTAGTAAAGAATATTGAGCATCCCACAAGTAAGAAATCTCTTAGATCTTTCTTTGAGAAGATAAAATTTGTGAAAAAGTTCATCCCTGGGTTTACTGAAATTACCAAACCTTTGATGCATATGCTAAAAAAGGATGTTCAAGTAGAGAAAACACCAGAATCAGAGAGAGCTTTATCAAAAATTAAAATTTTTATACAAGAGGCTCCATATTTGGTGAAGCCTAGGCTAAAAGAAGATTTTTGGCTATATTCTTTTGCTTCGAATAATTCTATCACTACCATTTTAATACAAAAAGATGATGAAGGTCAAGATGAACCAATTGGATTTTTTGGGTATCAGTTGAAAGGTTCAGAATTAAATTATTCAAACTTAGAGAAACAAGCATTTGCAATCATCAAAGCACTTCAGCATTTTAAATATTATTTAGAAAGTTCATTAGTCCACATTATGCTAATTGAACCTACAGTCAAGTGATTCCTAGCCCAAAATGAGATTGGATTAAAAAAAGGAAAATGGCTTATAAAGTTGCAAAGTTTTAGATTTTCATTGGAAATATGCAAAAAAATTAAGGGAATGGGATTAGCCAAGTTAATGACTAGAGAAAGTGAAGTGTGTACACTTGACACCCATGAAGAGAATTGGTATGATGAAATTCTCAAATTTCTTAGTACAAGGAAAATCCCAAATAATTTAACTGCAAGTCAAAAGAGAGCTTTCTTCAAAAGAGCACGAAGATTTGTTGTTAAAGATGGTATATTATATAGAAAGGATTTTCGGGGAGTTTTATTGGAATGTGTTCATAATGATCAAATTAGTTTCATTTTGGAACAATTTCATGATCATTTGAATTTATTTTATGAATCCCCTAAGTCAACTATGCAACATATACTTCGATATGGATATTACTGGCCTTCCATGTATCAAGACATTAGTTCAAAGATTCAAAAATGCTATAAATGTCAAGTTCATGGGCCTAAGATTAAAAGGGCTAGGGCCCCTTTAAAACCAGTAGTTGCGGATAGACCATTTCAGCAATGGGGTTTGGATTTTATTGGTGCAATTACTCCTTCAAGAGCTAGACACAAGTTTATTCTCACGACTATNCACAATTAAGGAAATGGGATTAGCCAAGTTAATGGCCAAAGAAAGTGAAGTATGTACACTTGACACCTATGAAGAGAATTGGTATGATGAAATTCTCAAATTTCTTAATACAAGGAAAATCCCAANCTTCAAATCTAAAGAGTTTATCAATTGGGCATCAGAAAAATCTATTTTCTTGTTTTCATCATCAAACTATTNATATTTTCAAGGGGTTTTATTGGAATGTGTTCATAATGATCAAATTAGTTTCATTTTGGAACAATTTCATGATCATTTGAATTTATTTTATGAATCCCCTAAGTTGACTATGTAACATATACTTCGATATGGATATTACTGGCCTTCCATGTATCAAGACATTAATTCAAAGATTCAAAAATTCTATAAATGTCAAATTCATGGGCCCAAAATTAAAAAGGCTAGAGGCCCTTTAAAGCCAGTAGTTGCAAATAGACCATTTCAGCAATGGGGTTTGGATTTTATTGCTGCAATTACTCCTTCAAGAGCTAGACACAAGTTTATTCTCACGACTACTGATTATTTCACTAAATGGTCTGAAGCAAAGGCTCTAAGAGGAACTTCAACATCAGATGTGATTAAGTTTCTAGAAGACCACATTCTAAGTAGATTTGATCTACCCGAAGTGTTAGTGTTAGACAATGGACCTACCTTCAAATCTAAAGAGTTTATCAAATGGGCATCAGAAAAATCTATTTTCTTGTTTTCATCATCAAACTATTATCCTCAAGGAAATGGCCTAGCAGAATCCACCAATAAAAAGCTTATCGCTTATATCAAGAAATTGATAGATGGGAATCTAGGAAATTGGATCAATTATCTACAATCTGCATTATGGTTAGATCGAATTAGATTTAAGAGACCTATTGGGACATCACTGTATAACTTAGTTTATGATTTGCTAGCAAAAATTACAAATAAGATTGTAAGCTCAGCTTCTAAATTCGTACAAAGATATAGTGAAAAAACTGATAAAGATAGAAGTTTCATGACTTGGCTTATTAAAAGAGAAGCTGAAGTAGATAAAGCAAGGGATAATTTGTTACAGAAACTCTGAAAAGAACTTTCAAGATAGGGGACCTTGTCCTATTATGGAATATGAAGAAACCTAATAAGTTTACACCGATGTGGATTAGTCCATTTCAAATTACAAAGCATTTGTCAGAGGATACCTACAAATTATCAACTTTGGATAGCATGGAATTGCAATTTCCATATAATTTTTTGCATATAAAACATTATTTTGGACAATTGCATACAGCTTGAAGATATCCTTACACAAAGTAATATATGTATATACTATTAGGTATAATATTACTAGGAGTATAGTATTAATTATTATGTTTAATTATGCTATTGGTATATAGTTAGATAAGTAGATAGTATATTATAATAATAAATATATTTAGAATTAAATTAGTAAATAGTTTAATTCCTACAAGTGAAACAAGTGGAAGCCTACAAATGTGATAAGTGGAGAAGGTGACTCATCCACCACTTAGTGATGATTTTGACAAGTGGTTAGAATGCACAAAAAGAGGAAAAATTGGTTGAAGACTCTTGGGGGGAATTTTAAATTTCTAGCTACTATAAAAAGAGGATTGGGTTGCCTAGGATTTCCTCATCTTCCAATTCAAGTTGAGTAGAGAAAGTAAGAGAGAGATAATTTGAAAGAGAAGATGGATTTTGGGAGAACAATGAGGAAGCCTTTCATTCTTTATGTGATGGGATGTTGCCCAAAACATGTGTTAAAGGCTTACTTAAAAGCTAGATTATGTGAAGCATCGAAAGAGTGTCCTTTCATGGCTTGGTTGGATGATGAATTCTCATTCCTCACAAAAGGTTTAGAGATAGAATCAAACATTTGGGGACAATATCAAAATTGCACACAAGAAGAGGACAGGGGAGAAGAGCAACCAACCAAGGAAGAGTCATGGGAAGAAACCTTTGTGTCCCAAGAAGAAGAAGAAGGACCTAATTGGCAAGAACAAAAGGATTCGTCTAAGAAAGAAAATGAGAAGATTTCTGAAGAAAAAATTCAAGCAGATCAAATTGAAAGCTCCACCAAGCTACAAAACAATAGGACGGCCTTCATCATGTCAGAAATTTCATATGAGAAAGTTAGAGATATGAGGATTCCTACCAAAGTAACCCTCACAGTTCTATTCCCATCTCAAGAATAGTCCATGAATGAAGGACTTGATAATGTACAATTTGTTGTTTTTTTATTAGGAATGAGGTTTTTATACCACCAAACCTTATGTTTGATGGGAACTTTCCTCCAAAAAGATTTATTTGTTCAGTTGTAAAAATTCAATAAAAGTTTCAGTATAGTTCAGTTTTAAAATGGGGCTTACATAAATTCCTTAAGCTTTTTAAGGGGGCAGAAATGTTGACACATTTTAGCCATTTCATGGAATAGAGATATGAGATGATTGAGACCTCCAAAATATTTCAATATAACTATTTAAAATGGCAAGATGTAGTTTGAAAAGGTATTGATTCCTATCACTCGCTAAAAACAAGATTGGATGAAAAGATGGAACAAATGAAAACAATAAATAAAATAACTAGCAAATCCTTGGATACTATTAAAGAATGAATGGGAGAAGGTGGTAGAAAATAGTGTTTCAAGTTGCTGATATTTTTTCAAAGCATCTGCGCTCTGCCTAAAATAATTTGGAAAGCCTCAAATAATTTGGAAAGAATTTCAAAAGAAATACAAATTTATCAAAGTTTGGGCAATATGTTGATCAGTAAGCTATTGAAGGAAATAGAGGGTAAAACATTGGTGGACCAGAAATGCACGTGGAGACCTCCAGCACCCATCTTTGGGTCGTCGACAACACCGCAAGCGGCTGTGTCCATGCCTCTACTAAACAGCCTGCTCGCTGCAGGGGTTTGGGGGGCCTCAGCATGGGAAATCGGTGCCTAGATACCATTTTCTCACCCCCGTGGACGCTGCTGGCACCTTCTGCTTGGCCTTTACTGGAACACAAGGAGCATTGGCGAGACGCAGATAGTGGGTGGCCCTGCAGAGGGTAGAGGGCAGCGGCCCTCAAACAGGGGATGCATGGCCAGCAAGGCTAGGGTAGCCCTTGCATGACCTATGCAGCATGTAAACTCGTGGAACGTCTAAACACACACAAGGCCAACAGAAGAAGAAGGGGAGAGTAAAGAAAACTAGCTATGTGTGGGATTGTGTTTTTAGCTGCTACTGCACACCCGATGCAATTTGCAGTATAAGCAGGTGGTGCATTTAAAGGTCTACAATGCCAAAAGTATTCTCGTTGGACATTAACATTTTGGAGAAAACTCCTAATCTCTCATGCCACCACCGCCACTTGCATAACATAATAGTTCTTCAATCGTTTTCTTTTTTGGGCAGCAGCATGCAGGAATCTAAGGCGAAATTCATTAATAGTGCTGCAAACAAGGTGATGCTAAAGTAGTTATATAGCAAACATTTGAGCAGGGATTTCATCTCTCATCTTATGTTTATTTGACCGGAATGGTTGAATCTCTTTTGGCAAATGAAAGAATATTGTATATCCTATTAAAATTTGTTCACCAAGATCAGTTTATCAAAGGCAATTTCAGCAACCGGATGGAAACAAGTGTTGCAAGAGATGATAGATGCTTTCAAAAACCATACAGGCAGTGCAGCGAAAAAGGTTACAACGACTGCAATTTTTTATGGAACACACGGCAACCTTACCAAAAATAGCAGCAGTGCCTGACACCAACGCATTCGTCATCGCCATTACCAATCCATCAAGTGTGATCATAGAGACACGAAGACACAGCAAGATAGGTTCACAACTAAATCAGTGAAACCAAGAGATTATTTAGCCAATGTCAATGAATCAGGGTTATAGTTTATTCGGAAGAAACCATCATCGTTGAAGACAAGTGCAAAACCCGAACGCACGGAATTGAAGTCACAAAATAAAATTTCAATTTCATATGCTCTAGTGGCTAAAAATAATTTTAAAAAATTTTCTTACATGCAACAATTTTATGGAGCGCTTATTAAAGACCTAGCATTAATTTAATTATCTCAAATGAATTACTAAGGCTTTATACATAGTGGATAATTAAAATCCTAAATAAAAATAAAATGACAATTGTATGAAGCTCTTATAGTATAGAGATCTTGGATTTATTTTTTAAAAAATTATTATATATGTTGTTTCTTATAAAAGAAATATTTGTAATATTTACACATGCCAATGTTAGCATGATTTTCTCCTAACTTTATGTATCAGTTATAACTTCCTAACTTGTTGGGCAAGTAATATCTCCTAACTTGTTGGCAAGTTATAACTTCCTTACTTGGGAGAGAAGTTACCCAAGATATTTTGGAATATCTAACTACCTATAAGACCCTATAAAAATGCTTCAGGGGTTAGAAGAAGAAAGGGGGACACTTGGGGACACACTCGGGGTCTTGGAGGAAGATTGTAAAGAAGAAATTGTGAAAGATTGCTTATAAGATAACTTGTTAAAGATAACATTTCAGCCTCTTTGTCATAGTCCTATGAGTTATTTTTATTTTTTATTTTGTTTAAATTGTTTAGCTAGTGGTTTAGATAGTATCATGCTTGGTAAGTAATTTTTGGATTTTTAGCTTGCTCTTATTGTCCTTGTTGCATGATAGAAAATTTCTATTAAAATTTTGTCATAGAAGAGCTTGTGTTTGAAAGCCTTAAGAGCATTTTAGTAGTGAATTTTATTATTGTGCAATATATAAGAACCACTATTGAGATTGTTGTAAGAGAGCCTCTGCATGTAGTCAAGCCGTTGAATGATTCAATAGTCAAGAGGGTTCAGAAAATCTTTGGTATTTTGATAGGACCAGAATAGCTTCTTTTATCTTTAAAGTGAATCTTTGTGGTATTTCAATCAAAAATTGTCAAGTCTTTTGAAGGTTCTGTTGAATGCAATTATTGACATCCATTATCTAGCCAAAATAGAGTCTTGTACGTGATGGTTTACACAGCAATTTTTTGGGTAGCATAGTAGGATTATCTTGAAGAAATTGCTTATTTGAGCCTTGGAAGTTTGAACAATTCATAGTTATTGAATTTGGGATAGCTTTATTGCGAAGTGTTTACTCGTATCATTTTACCTTGTTTAAACATTTGAGATCTTTACACAAATATGCTTTCTTTTTCTCTTCTTTCTATTTCCATTGAATCTTGCTCTATTTCTAGTTTTCTTGTGGAACTATCTCTTTCTTTAGGGAAAATTAGAAGTGGATTCGCAGAGTTGTGCTCATATGTTTTTGCAAAATTTTATTTGTTACAAGTAGGTATTATAAGGACCGCATAGACTAGGCAATTGAACAGAATAAGAAATCTCAACAACTCACAGTACTTTGCAAAGTTGGTTGAATCTCTTTAAGATAAGTCATTTATAGTTCTACACACAACCCAATCATTTCATTTTTCACAACAACACACCACAAAAGCACACACACATACTCACATTAACTACTAAGTCTATTTGGAGGTATCTGGGCCTTGGTGTTGCCAGAGACCAACAAGCACCTAAATCCTGTTCGAGGACACTCGTTGGCGGTCGCATCCCAAACAGTCACCAAGAGTTATTCCAATATCTTTCTTTTTAGATTGGGTTATGTCTAGTTATGGGGTGTTCAAAGTTGATCATTGAATGCTTGTTTGTGATCTTGGCTAGATGTATTATTTTAATATTATTTTATTTTATTAAATATCTATCAAAGTTTTTATATTAGGTTTAATCCTTCATGATAAGCAATTTAAGTTTAGCTTATTGGATTAACCTTGGGAAGTTAGAAAAATTTTGAAAGAATATCTAGAAGAAACCAAAGGTTTGTGTCCCCCTCCAATGTAGTGGTTACCTCTAGTAGCACAAGGATCAAAAAACAAGTGTAAATGAATTAACGATTTAAGAGTTAGAACACTTGGAAGTTTATTGGGCTCTGAAAATTGCAAAAACTCCTCTTACTATTTGAAAAAATAATGAAAAATGAGCTAAGTGTTGGGCCTATTATAAGATTTTTTACACTATGTCAATACGCATGTGTCAATGAGGTTGTGTAAACTCATTTCATTATGTTGACAAGGATGCATCAATGCAACTATACTTAGCTATTTTCTATTTTATAAAATGGATGAATTTTGGATGAGTTTTGGGACAAAACAAGAGCCCGAAGAAAACCAGAAAGACATAAAATCATGGCAACAATATAAGTGAGGGTTATGTTGACCAAGAAAAAGAGATTTGAGCAAAGTTGGCTGAAATTTAGATGCCAAAATAAAGAAAAATTAGATGCTTAAATGCAATTTGATGTGATTGATCATGCAAATAACCAATGAATAGGAATTTTAGCTTGGGGTAGACCAAATGATATGGAAGTGGGTTCTCCCCAAACTAGGATTATGTCTCTAATGCCCTTGCATGCCTTCATTACAAGGAGTCCATAAGCATCAATAATGATTAATGGTTGTTTTGAGTTAAAACCCATATTCACTTATGAATCATCTAAGGATTATGTGATCATCATAAAAAATGTATCAATTGATAATCATGTGAGGTAGCAGGGTGGTACATTAGGAATTTAAGAATGATGGTAAAATGAGAATGGTGGGTAGGTGATCTACATCTAGGTCGGATGGGATCCTTATGAGGTTTGTGATTAAAATGATTTGATACTATCATAGTCTCAATCAACACCAAGTCCATTCCACTTTTAGTGATCTCACATTAACATATCCTTTTCTTTTAACCATCAGAAGTTCATAACAATTCCAAAAGGACAACTACCTCTCCAAGAGAGAAAGGAAGAAAGGAGGAAGAGCCTTAGTTAGAGGGATTTCTTTAGGCATGGGTAACATGTATTTCCAACCCCATAACTAGTGCTTGTAACACATTATTATGTCTAAGGGGTGTGATTTGAATTCCCATTTGTTTTCTTTTTCACAGGAACCATACCATGCAAAGATATACTTCTTATTTATTGGTCAACGATAGAACTAATGATATACCAATGGAGAAAAAGCATAAAACTCAAGAAAGAAGTTGGAAAGAGGATACATAAAGTCCCCTTGAGGTCACATCCTTTTTCATTCCTTTTTTTTTTGTTTCAAGTATGTTAAGTAGCAAGATCATTGGTTACTATTAGTTGCAATGTGGAAGGACCTCAAGCTCCCTATGCTGTAGAGCCTCCATAGAATAAATGGGGGTAGATGGATGTCATGGATCCACTACTAGATACCATTAGAAAAATAATAATTTATTAATAGAGAATATAATCCAAAGATGAAAATTTGGTCATTTAGTAAATCCATCATCCCATTAATGGCTACATTAATTAACTTCCAATACTAAAAGTAGCAATGGCAATATCTAGGGTTCCTATAAAATAAAACAAGATATAATTAACAAAGAGGAAAAGGAAAGAAAATAAAGAAAAAATACATAGAAAATAATTGATAAATTATTCAAGAAAATAAAAAACATATGAAGAATAGTGTAAAAAAAAGATGTAAAAATTGGATTAGCCCTCGTAATGTGTCAATATGAATAGTCATATCCTCCACGATTGAGTTGAAAGGAGGAGATTTGAAAAATAAAGCATGCTTGCACCTACTCTAAGGTGTTAGTGTTGTTGGTTACTCCAATGACTTAACTTATTGGATGTTGACTAATAGATATTTTTATGAATGTGATGGATGGTAAATGATTATGGCACTAGAAGAGAAAGTTGCATGAATGTTATAAGGTCCTTTCCATAGTGTTTAAAACTTAGTATGTTGTTGTATGTCCATGGGGTTCTAGTAAATGACCTTATCACCAAGTTGGAATTGAAATCTTCTTATCCATGCATCATGATGTTGTTTAGAGAGTGCCTTATGAACTTCATTCATTATTAAGGCTTCTTTTCAATTCTCATCTAGCACATTTAGTATCATTATGTGTTCTTTATATGCTAAACTAAGGTTAAGATTAAGCTCATATGTGGTTGAGAGTGTATAGAGCTCAACTTGGATTGGAAGTATTATTAGTTTCTCATAAACTAACTCATAATAAGAGTAATCATTAGGAAGTTTTTAAGTTGATTAGTAAGCCCAAAAATCATCATTGAGTTTCATACTCCAATCCTTCCTATATCGACTAATTTTTTATGTTAGAATCCTAGTTATATCCCTATTGGTAATCTTAGCTTATCCGTTAGCTTAGGGGTAATGGGGGGTTATCAATTTATGTTGTACCCCCAAGCATTACATTAGCTTTAGAAACATATACCCAGTGAAGTGAGTTCCATTGTCTAAAGTAAGTGTCCATGGCACACCAAACATATTTACCACATTTTGCTGAAAAAATTATACTATGGTGGGAGATGAATAGTCAACAATGGTTGCGTCTTTATTCCACTTCATGTAGTAGTGAACAACAACAATGATGTAAGCCTTCCTATTTGACATGGAAGTGATGGATCCCATGAAGTCAATGTCCTAAAGGTCAAAGGTCTCTAGTGGTTGGATCCACTATTGAGGTCCTTTCATGTGAACCATTATTTCTCCATTTCTTTTGCAACACTAGCACAAACAAGAAAAATGGTGAGCATCCTTGTAGATCATCAACCAGAAGTACCCTATCATGAGGATCTTAAAAACTATCCTCCTTCTTACATAATGACCCTTGCAAGGACCTTCATGAGCATCCTAGAGGATCGACAATTTATTAGCATTAGGTATGCACCATCGCACTAAGCCATTGACACAAACCAAGCAAAGGTTACCTTGGATTTTCATGTAGTGTTTAACTTGGTAAAGAAACTATTATTTCTTCTTACTATCCTATTCTTGTGAAGTCTCTTGAGTGAGAAGTTAGGAGAGGAATTCATTGTACCAATTGATATTCTCAAGTCTTTGAAATTCAATGAATTTGACAAAGAGAACTTCATCTAGGAATTGATCAAATAAAGGCTCATAATCCTTTTTGCTATCCCATCATAACTAAGATAAGTGGTTAGCAACCACATTCTCGTTTACCTTCCTATCCACTATTCTAAGATCAAACTCTTGCAAAATCACCAGCCATTGTATACCATGGGGCTTACTATTGGCTTATTCATCAAAGAATAAATAGCACTGTGATCAATATGCATAAATATTTTGTATCTAAGCACATAGTGCCAAAATTTTTCCCAAGGACTATACCACTACCATGAGCACCTTCTTAGTGGTAGTATAATTCAATCGTATATTCACAATGCTCCTTCTTACATAATGGATTTAATATGAATGTTTTTTATCATACAATAGTGTAAGAATTACTCCCAATGCATATTTGAATGCATTTTTCATGATAAGAAATGGTCTAGACTAATCTGAAGCATGTAGAATTGGGA
Source organism: Gnetum montanum (assembly GCA_015680685.1). Lineage (NCBI taxonomy): Eukaryota > Viridiplantae > Streptophyta > Gnetopsida > Gnetales > Gnetaceae > Gnetum > Gnetum montanum. The sequence goes on from MNCI01006382.1 coordinate 1,059,425, forward strand.
TTTCTATGAGCTTTTTCTTGAGTTATTGGAATGCTTGCTCACATTCCTTGGTCCATTTAAAAGATGCATTCTTCTTTGTTAGCTCTACTAGTGGTTTGGTAATTTTATGGAAGTTCTTGATGAAGTGCTAATAGACTAGTGTGCCCAAGGAATGATCTCACATCTTTTACTATTTTAGGTTGTCTAGTAATTACTTGGATGACTTATACTTTCTCCATGTCCACATCAATCCCTTTCTCTAAAATTCTATGCCCCAAAACAATGCCTTCTTAGACAATCAAATAGCTTTATAGCTAATTGAGTCTTAATTTGGCTTGCACAAAATATTTCAACACTTTCTCTAGATGGTCTAAGGCTTACTCAAAGTTAGTGTCATAGGTGAATAAATCACCCATGAAGACTTCCATACCACTACCAATTTGCTATTGAAAAATTCTGAGCATAAATGTTGAAAAGTAGCAGGAGCATTGCAAAGGCCAAAGGACATATTTTTGTATGCAAAAGTCCCCCAATGACTTGTGAAGGTTGTTGTGGCCTGATCTTCTAATGCTCTCTGAATTTGGTTATAGCCATTATAACCATCCAAAAAACTATAGTGATCATATCCTATAATGATATCCAGCACCTGGTCCACAAAGCACAATGAAAAATGGTCTTTGAAAGCTAGCATGTTCAATAGCTTGTAGTCTATGTAGATCCTTCATTTTTTAATCTTTCTTTAGTACAATTATGAGTGACCTAGCCCACTCACTATCTTCAATGGGATAAATGAATCCCAGCTTAAGAAGTTATTTAATTTCATTTTTAACAACTTGCTTAAGCTTTGGATTCAACCTTCCCTATGATTACCTCTTTAGTTTAATGGAAGAATCTATGTAGATTTGATGTCAGCATATTCATGGATCTATTTCTATTAGTTCATGATATAACTAGGTAAAGGCTATTAGCCATTTGTTTACCACTTTAAGCAATTTTCATTTCTATGATTAGGAACAGTTGGCATTGATAATTATCAACTTGTCATTATCAAGAAAAGTATATTCTAAATTCACTGGTAAAGTTTTAAGTTCAAGGGGCTCCTACTTGAAATGATATGGGATCTCCAACTTCCTCTAATCCATCTTAGTTTTTACATGGGGAAGTTAGCTATGGATCTACTCTATTTCATCCATATTATCAATGTAAGAACTTGTGAGTATGTTTGCTAGTTCCATGCATATTTTTTAGTCTACTTTGATATTAGTTGTTAGTCACTGGGTACCTTCTTATTTAGTGGATGCTACATGTAGGCACTTTTAAGTATTGGATGCCTCAACACACTAATTGCATGCTTTGATGGATGTGCTTTGCATGGTCCAAATCCTTTAGAAAAAAACACCCTATGTTACTATATGCAATGCATGGAACTTACTTTTTCTTTATTTTTTCAAATTCATTTTCCTTAGATATTTTCAAGGAAAGATCTTGAATCCCCATCTTTGCATCAATTGTGTTGAGCCAAGCCTTCTCATGATAATAGAAAATTCTCCCTTGCAATTATCCACATGGATCACTAGGGAATCTATTAGATAAGACCACCAACAGACAATGGATATGATGTCCTCCACTAATCCCAAAGGAATAGTGATGGACTAATCTACAAGCTTCAATCTAATGTTATATTTCTTCAGTGGAGGTAAGTTCTAGGTCTTGTACATTTCTTATGAAATCAAATTCACTCTAGAAGTTGAGTTTAGTAAATCCTTGCATGCATCATTTCCTGTGATTGAAAAATAGATAAGGGGACTTCCAAGATCAAATTATTTCCTGGAAAGGTGGCTTTCCTTTATCTAATGGGTAACCACATGAGTTAACATAACAGTATGAACATTTGAGGAGGTTTGGTTTGAAGGAGGCTCATGGGTAGTTCTAAAAGTAGTTAATGTAGCATTAACAGCAATAGGTATCTATGAGGGTTTCTGTAGACTATTGGTTCTGAAGAAAGCCCTTGTCCAAGGCTTCTACTCAAAAACACTTGGATAGATCTAGATGTAAATTAACTACCTTCATGGAATTTATTTGTTGTGGCTATGGTGGATTTTTTACCTACATAGGTGAAGTAGGTGGCAAAGAAGCAGTATTAGATGATGCAAAGTTAGATTATTGATATTAAGAAGGACAAGTGGAAGGAGATTCACTTCTTAGAGTAGGTGTTTAGTAATATTTATGAGGGTAATAATGATGTGAAAAAGAAGTATGACTCATAGAGCCATAAGGAGATATAGGTTGCTAGACATCATATCCATAGGGATCCAGCTACTATTAAGGATATTGCTATTATGGTGGTGGCATCTCCCATGATTGTGGATTTTTCCATTTATGATCTTACTTATGAGGTTGAGGTGAGGCTCTAGTAGGATAATATTATGTTTTTTGGAACTACTACCTATAATTATCTTGTCAATTAGGTAATCTCCTGGATGGATACCTTTTGCAAATTTTAGATTTAAGGCATACATCCTAGATTCTTGTAGATGCAACAACAAAAGCTAGCATTCATTGAGATGTTTGTATTGGTAGATATTGCATCCATCATCATCTATTTCTAAATCTACAACCTCATCAACCACTGCAGCCTTGCCTTTTTGTTGATAATAACCCTTTTCTATATCTTTCCTTCTCCTTCTGTCTTAGTCACTGCTTCCCTACTCTACCTTCTTCTCCATAATTTTAAGATCATTTTGGAACTTCTCATCTAAGGAGTAGCACATTTTGTCTACCTTAGCCTATATTTCAATAATAGATTTTTGGATTAGCATAGTCTTTCTTTGTACCACTTCATATAGTGGTTCTTCCTCCTCTAAGTCATAGAAACTTACCTCCCTCTTGTGGATGGAGGGGTCCCTATTGTATTCCTCTACATTTTCATGTTTTTTAACTCTCCTTCTTCTTTTTCCACTTGTTTTATCAATCTTTAAATTTGATGGACTTGCATTTCAAAGAGTCTTCCTTGGAAATAGACCCCAAGTATTCTCTTTGAGAGAATTAATGACTTGGGCATTGATGCAACAGAAAGTAGTACTTACCCATAGATGCATCTAAGAACTCACAATTTCCTTGCTTCCATCCTTGGATCTACTTCCTCAAATTAGATACTTTGGAATACGTTTGGTACTTGTCATTAAACAACTCTAGCCATGTACTCAATCTATGAATGAATTCTAGCTTCAAAGACTAGTACTAGCTTTTTGCTTCTTTAATAAATATTCTTCAGAATAATTTCAACTTCTACCACTCATTCTCAATGTTCTATAAGGTGTCGACACCATGGAAATCTTATAAATGATGTTGGGGATCAACATTATATCTCCCTTTAAATTTGGGGATATTGTTCATATCCAACCTTTTAATGCCTAGTAGGGATTCTATTAGCTTCTAAAACATTCAACATGTTTCTAGTGGCCAACAATGATTCTTCATCATCATCATGTTCACAGTGGTCCCTATTATGATCATGCCTCCTATGGTGAGTTCTAATGTACCTCCTTTCCCAGTAATGCTCTTCTTCCTCTCTATGTTGACTCACATTCCAATTCTTGTCATCAAGATGGAACATCCTATCTTCTACATCTCGATCCTAATCACTTATCTCTATCTCTACCATGGCCTCTCCTATCAAAATTTGATGATGAGAAGGATGGTGAAGTTGGAGAACTAGAAGAACAATTCCTTCTAATTCTTCTTTTTTAATCCTTAGCCTAATCCTTCTCCTTATCATTATCTTTCTCTTTATCATTCTCCTTGTCCTCGGATGAACAACTAGGAGACTTATCTTTTGAGGTTCTTTGGCCTTTCAACTCTATGTTTCCTTCATCAAAGTTCCTCAAGGCTGATTGCAACTATTGGTGAAGGGTATCCTCCTCAAAGAAAGAAGGAGAATCCATGTATTAAGAGTTCCTAGAAAAAAAATGTTCATTCTCTTTATGCAGTTGTAGAAACAATGGTTATGGGAGCTATTTACTCTTAGAGGCTTCATAGTGGACCTTCATGCATTTATCTTTCTAAAGCTATGCTTCTGTAGGCTGATAGTCCCTAAAGATTTGATTTTTGGTTTTATACTTAGGCCCTATTATTTAAATGTCCCATCTCTTGAGTTGGGCCATGAGCATGGTGGGAATGGATCGATTAAGAGATAACACAATGCTATCATTTATATCTCTCTAGCGTAACTACTCATCCTAGTAGAGAATGAAGGTGATGTCCAAATAATAAGAATATAGATGGGCATAGACTAATTTTAGCTCCTATGGCTTCTCACCAATAGTCCTCTGTGTCCTTTCCTATTGCCTATTAAATTTGTCTCCATGCAATGGAGATTCATTCCTATGAGTAGAAGCCATTTTAGTAATGTGTCTTAAGTATGCCTTGAGATAAATTTAATAATTTTATTATTATTATTATTATTATTATTATGAATGATCTCTAGTTATGTTTTCCTTACAACAATTTTATAAAAGTTCACTGGTTAATAATATTTAGTACACTTAGCTAAACTAAGTCCTCAACAATGATTCCAATGATAAGTAATGAGTATTCTCTACACTTAACCATATGAATCACAAGCATTTACTAGTGATCCAATCAAATTCTATAGATTTAGTTACCTAAGTGACTCATATTCCTAAATAGTGAATTGTAGAATTGCAAATTATTATCTTCTTAATCCACACTTATGTCTAGCTGTGCGTATGGTTAAGTGTGATTAAGGCATAAGATATATATTTTTATAATTATTTTTATTATATTTTCTCCTAAATTCTTACTAATGAAATGAAATTTTAATGATTAAATTAATTAACTAGTTTCTAAATTAACTAACCTAATGTGAAGTAACTATTCCCACTTACCGTACACATCTTGAACTTATACTAGCACTATTGGGTTACCAAGTGTATACTATTGGGTATACCAAGTATCCACTATAAGGGTTACCAAGCATTAGTATGTTGTGCTTGACATGGTTGTACTCATGTGCTTATGATTACTTGTATTAACTAGTTGATTAAGAATATGGAAGTAAATTACGTATAAAGTAAAGTACTAAAAGGAAATTATAAAATATTCTAAATGCTACAATGGATATAGGAAATCTTGATTTATTTCTGATCATGTGAATGTATCCAAGTACATGAGCATTTGAATAAAAATCTATACAATCTCATATATCTATACTACAGGCACTCAAAGGAAAATATTCTAACTCTAGAATGAAGAAACTACAAGAATTTGACTAACTCTATGACTGAAAGGTTCCATAAATGTGAGGGGTGCATGCATTTATATAGGCAATGACTACATCAACATTAATGTATTTACATCAACACATCTCATCATGCGTTAATGGAGATACATCAATGGGGCTGTGTTGATGGGTATGCATTGATGCAACCAATCTTATTGATGTTTCATCACCTAGTACTAACATTTCACCTCACTATTATATATGTAATCATAATTTGATGGTTTTATATAACATATTTTTATTTTTTTATTAAGGAAATACTAATATTTATGTCTTAGAAGGCATGCATGATTTACATTCACCTACTTGAGTGCCTATGGATACTTGTAGGTGTGGTTATAAAATGGCATTAAGGATAGAAGCTTGCTTTGGGGAAGACCCACTTGTATAACTCTTGTGTATCATACTTGATGACCAATTCCACATCATCTTGTACCTCTTGAATACTTAAACTATCATTGTTATTTCCCTACATATGCATATTCACTCATAAGTTTAGCAATTTTGATCAACCATCTCCTAAAAACATAAATAACTTACCTTGCCAAAACTCCTTCTTTCACATACTTTTGACAACAAATTCTTATATTATAAGCATCATTTATGATCAAAACCCTTTTAATCATTTTCATACCTTCCAAACTATCTATTTTGCTCATATTTTCATCAAAACTTGCAAAAATTTTCAAAAGTTCAAAGATGATATCATAGATACAATATATTATTCCCCATGAAATCACATTCATGATGTCATATCTATTATATAATCCTTATAAAAATCTATATATACGTGTAAACTATTAGGAAAATTTTTCATTTTCTCATTTCATGCCTAGGGAGTTCATGTTGTTTTCCTAACATCCAAACCTTCAAAGTTCCATATCTTCCTCATTGCAAGTCTAATTTGAGCCATTCTTGATTTTTTTTTTCCTTTTTATTTTTGCTCATGAAGTGACCAACTCAATCATGGGGAAGAGCATTACACATAGTTTTTGCAAATTGCATCAAATATTTCTAAATAAAGTAAGGGTAAGAACAATAGAAGATAACCACATTCTAATCTTACATATGCCAATAAACTTAATGTTTCCTTCCAAATGACCATTTAAATATGTCTTAAACAAGAAATTGAAAATTTTGATAGTTCGTTTAAGATAAATTTATTTCTAATCAATAGAAATCATGAAAATAAGGATTTTTCTTATAAAATATTTTATCTAAATAATAAGTTTCTCTAACTTTGCAATCCAAATTGAAAATAAAGTTAATGAGTAATGATTTTAATTGAAGCCCAAATTTGATGAAAGGATATGAACCATTAGAGGATTTTTCTAAAACATTTGGATAATCATTAAATTCCTTATGATTATAGATGCTACCAAGGGGCACTAAAGTGGGAGGACCATCACAACCTAGGGAGAAAAGACCCAAATGAAGAGATAAAGGACAAGGTGAAGAAAAAATACCCCTATGGAGTAAGAGGTACATTCCTATAGTATTCATTATCCCACACCTACAACAAGACAACCTATGTAGGAAGAAGCTAATGTACCACTTGCTTCAAAACAAGAACAATGTCTCCCTCTCCAATGAGGGTTCACAAGTAATTCAGGAGAACTCTATCATGTTCACTATTATAGTGGAACTTAATTTTGGACATTTTATGGAGTTTATACCTATAGAAGTCTACAATCAACTACAAGCCTCCCCTTTGTGGTCCACCATTTTAAGCAATGATGAATGGTACTTGAAATAATTCTATCAATTTTGGAAGAATAAATAGGATGATGCCACCATGAAAGTTGAGGAGGTTACAATATCATGTTATATAGAAGCAATAGCTAAGGTACTAAACATACCAAATGTTAAAGCCAATATAGTCCAAATATCCACAAGGTCTAACATAGATGTAAGGAATCTATGGTTGTAGAGGGCCTATGAAACCTTGAGAAAAAACATAGCAAATTGTCCATTGATGAGAAAATTTATTTCAAGATTGGGATGTACCATATATTTCCAACAAAGAGGCTTAATCATATTTCCACCTACACTGTGAAAGGAAGTGCTATTTTGATGGGGAAATTCTAAGAAAACATTCTCCATTTGCTATTTTTAGAAATATAAAGAAGGTTCAAGGAGAAGAAGATAGGAAATCCCACTTTGCCATTACCTTGTCTTATCAAAAGATTGTGCCATCAAGCCAAAATTTTGGGCTACATCAATGATATTCTTCACAAAGCCCTAAATGCCTCATATGCTAAAATATTTAAGCTAATGCCACCAAAGAAGGATCAAGTTGAAAAATTACTAGGCACCAAGGTTGCATTAGGCTTCACACTAGTAGCAAACATTCTAGCTATAGGACTAAAACAAGTAGGATATAGTGGGTCAACTCTAGCTATAGATAGACTAGCGCAAAGTGCTTCACTAGCATAACTAGACTATAGACCCTTAATGAGCCATTTACAGAAAATAGTAGAAATAATAAGTTGGAATAGTAGGGAGGTTTCAAGTATGTAGAGTTATAAATAATCTAGTAGACCTATCATATTAATAGGACCCATAAGCAGTCAACTTTCTTATAGGTAGGAGAGGATGATGATTAGGCATAGTAGATCTTAGGGAATGCTACATCCTTCCAAGTAATACTAGAAATAGGAAAAGAAGCTATAGTAGTGGTAATGCAACATCAAGATACAACAATAATAGCAAAATTCATAATAGATTACATTAAAGAATCCTTTAATATTCTTGTTGTGTCCCTGGCTAATATTACTAGAACCAACGATTTAGAAACCATAGCCAAAACATCCATGATTCATGTAGAGCATGAGGATGTGTTAGAAAGACTACTATAAATAGGACATGTAGATCATTTTTGATATCCTTAGTGATATCACTATAGTCCAATCTGATTTGATCTTAACAAAAGAAAAAACTGGTCATGACAGAAACCAAGATGCAACACATAGAAAGTGAAGTGCAAAGATTACAAGAATAATTGGCTATACTAAGAGTTGAAAGACAAGATCCTACATGATACATCACACCTGAATAACTTGAACAATTTAGAAATGAGTAGAATGGCCAACTAATGATCAAATACACACAAATGACGATGGAAAAGGAGAAGGAAGTATGAAATGCTTTAGTAATAGATGCCTAGATGTATGTACATGCCAAAATTATAGCTACATTAGAAGAAGAAAATAAGAAAATTACTATTAAAAATATAAGGTTAAAAAACGTTAAGAAGTAGAAAAATGTACTAGAAGAAAGCATTTATCAATTGAAAAAGCAATTTTCTGGAGTTAACCTCGACATAAGATAATTGGCCCATGAAAATAGAACCTTATCAATGAAAGAAGTCTACACCGTATGACAAAAATAATCAATTGAAATCAATGCATAGCAAAACAAGGCCAAGAAACATAAAATACTGAAAGAGCACTTTAGAGACCAACTAGGTATGTATAACCAAATCAATAAGAAAGAAATCCATATGGCCAAAACCAAAATCAATTCCATTATAGAACAAACACTAGATTGGCAACCCATCTTGGATAGTCTTACCCACATCCATCAAGCCAAAATAAATAATAAAGGCCTATAGATTGAGGACTTAATAGAATACATAGGGTTAGCTAATCTCTAATATGCTAACTTGGCCATGTTGATAGCAACCAAGCTAAGAATATAGCTAGAGTAGCAAGTAGCTATGATGTATTCAATGTATGAAAAAGCATTTATGGATAGGAAAGATGCATAATAGAAGGTTCACATAGTAAACTTCAAATTACAAATAGTCAAAGCTAGCTACTAGGGTTAGAAAGATGTAGTAACAAACTTGGCTAAAATAATGATAGACTATTAGGAACTAAAGAAAGTGACAAGAGATTTTAAAGGGGAAAGAATGTAGTTTGTAGCATGATATGTCAAGGCTAATAAGATGTTTCTACAACTACCATCTCCTTGGGAAGTACCAACTCTTCCAACATTGCTAAATTCACATGGATGGTACATGATCCTAATTAGAGGAAAAGAAACTCAGAGCGTTGCTAAGCATATATCAATTTTAGAAACTTGAAAAAAGGGAAAGAATTTGATAAAGAAGCCACAACCACCTAGAACATGAAAAAAAAACTATATCAAGCTTAATTTTTTTTTGTTTTGTTTTGTTATTGTCATATGTGTTAATCATGTAATACATGATAATTTTGTAACACCATTCAAACCACAATGTGACATTCATAGTAGATTCAGTAATGTATATATGTGTCATAATGTCAAAGTCTATGTAACCCCATAAATTTGTAAGGAATATCCTCCCTTTTGTTTAAACTGGAAGATGAGTTTGAGTCAATCATGGGGGAATGATAAAATGAGAATTTTTAGTGTCTACAATATCATATCTATGATATTGTAGTTATGATATCGTAGCTTTGCATATGTCATCATAGATATCATATAGTGGGCCATGGTCATGCTTATAAATACCAACCCACCATTACATTGAAAATACAAGTTTTTACCGAGACTTAGAAAAATTCTTGTAGTTTGTTTTTGCAAAGTTAGAATTAGAGTAAATATCCATTTGTGGTAAATTATAATTGTACATAATGTTTATTTGAGTGGATTGTTCTTAGATACAATTCATGAATGGAAATAAAGATCAAGATTGTTCTTCATCATTGCAACATATCACCTAACATAGATTTATTTTTCCATATTTGATGAGCAACGAGTATACCCTACACCCAAAAATTTGAATTACAAGCATTCACATGCAATCTAGTTGAATTCCATAGACCTTAAGTTCCCAAGTAAACTAGTTCCAGGAAGTGATATCTAATCGTGACAATCATTGTCTTCCCAACTACACTTGTGAAGCTTAGTTGTATGGTTAAGTGTAATTGGGGCACATGATTTTTATTATTTTATATTTTAGGGTCATAGGATTAATAACAAGTTGAAACTTAATTCATTAACCAATTTAACTAATATGATTGCTAATTACTAATTAACTATCCTAACATAAGCATCGGGTCCTACTTTCCGTACACATCCTGAATGTATACAACACTGTTGGGTTACCAAGTGTTAAGTGCTACTGAGATTACCAAGTGTTGTATGTTATGCTCAAAGTGGTTGTACTTATGTGTTTAATCTATTTAACTTAATTAGTTAATTAATTAAATTCTTACTTATCTTAATTAATTACATAATTAATAAAAATGATAAATGCAAAAATAAATCATGAATCTATTCCAAGTGCTACAAGGTTTAATCAAAAGGCTCATCTTTATTACCATTCACACTGCTATGATCAGGTACATCAGTGCTTGAATAAAGATACATACACTTTCTAACTCCAACTGCAGGCACTCAAAATATATTCTAACTCTCAAATGAAAAAACTACAAAACTTCACTAAGCTATTGAAAAAAAACTTTTTTTACACGACGAAAGCATTGTATTTATAGAATTTATTGTGGAGTTATGTCAATAGGGCCTCATAAATGCAACAAAAGCTATGTCAATGTGGTCCCATCAATGGGACAACACCACGTTGATGGGGCTGCATCAATAGGGGCCTGTCGACGAGCCCACATTTATAGGGGTCCATCAACGCAACTTTTTGATGCTTCATCATACCCCCATGACTAAATTAAAACTTGTACTTGAGTTCATTTATAACATTGGAAAGATATGGGATTATTGACTAACACTTAACATAACAAAACTAAGTACCTAGGTGTACAAATTGATATCATTACAAAATTTGTGATGTTCAAGACACAAAATTGAACACCATGATATAACTACTCAAACTAGATAGCATATCCTCTAACGATGTGAAGATGGTTGAGAAGATTAAATATTCCTAGGAAGTGGAGGTTCCTGAGGTTCTAAACAACCTTCACCAACTTCAGGTGCACACGGTGGCTAAAGAGGCTATGGCTATCCTACTATGGCTGCTACCTTCAGTGTAAGGTGAAAGGCATCTAGTAATGCCTTCATCTTCTCCTCTTTGCTCTAAGGATCATTTGTAGTCCATGTGGAATCACCAATGTGGGTTGGAATGGGAATATCCCATGGACATGGCATTAATGGAAACAACTCCTTGGCATTGACAAACCAAGCATTGAATTGTTTATGTTTGAAATTAAACACCATGACTACATTGTGTATCTCCTAGTAGTCATTCATTCTTTTGGCCAGGCTCTCAATAGTGGATCTTTGATTAATATATTTGCCCTTGAAAATCTCAAGTTTAGTGTTTTCCACCACAAGCTTTTTCTTGGTATCCTTGGGGTGCTTGAAGTTAGCCTTGTACAATAAGTACGAGTTGGCCACCTACTTTTCCAGTTTTGATCATGGCTGTTTGGTAGTCAACATAGCTAGGTTTGTATATCAGAGGTTGGCAAGCTTCATGTATTTGATCATCTTCTCTATCTGCAACTCCTTCAGGAAAATTTCTATTTTATTGTATTAATCAATCCCATCAACAATGGGCTACCATAAACTGTGTCCTTGTTGGAGTTATTGGAGGGTTTCATTCACCTTTGCCTTCCCCACTTGAATGTGTTTCTCATTTATTTCCTTACCTAGGCTAACCTAGTCTTTATAGTGATGTTTAACTCTCTCAAATTTGAGAGCCTTTAATTTCTAGGCGACTACTTCTATTGTAGCCTTTTGGCAAAGGGCTTGAACCTCCTCCATGAAGAGGTTTCTATTCTTAGCTACTAATCTTCTTAACTCTGTATTTGCTCTGGCTAGTTACTCCTACTATTGATGGATAAAATTAGTCAATTTTTCTTTATTCACATTAATGTTTCATAAGCATTGAACATTATCCTAGCGAGCCAGATCCAAGGCCTTCTAAATTTTATGCTGAGTAGCCTCTACTAAGGATTGGTGAAACACCATAAAATTTTGAGGGCCTCTTACTTCACCAGGGTCTTAGAATTTAGGCTAGGACTTCCACAAGTGTACCATCATGATGATTTGGTAGGAAAATGTAGGCACTGAGGTTAGACTGTTCATTCTAGCAAGTTTTCTATCTCCAAAGCTTATAGGCCCGATGGACTCTCTGGCCTACCCACCTAGACAATTTGCCCATATGATAGTCTACTCAAAAACTATGCTAGGAGTCGTCGAGAGTGTTTGGGATGAGCAAAACAGTTCAGCAAGTTTTCTAGTAAAGAAGTCTGCGATGCTACGCTACCCTATGCTGCATAGAAAGCTTTAAAGAAACGATTGCTCAAGTGTCCAAGTGCAAAGTGACAAAGTGATTGTGAAGACAAAGCGGGATTCAGTCAATGCAAGATGCTACGCTATGTAGCATAGCATAGTGTAGCAAAAGCAAAGTGGAAAGGTCCATCTTGCCAAGTGATTCCAATAAGAAAACGGCACCTTAACAGGACTTTGGCCTCCAAAACTTTGCCCCACTTGATCCAAAAACCTTGAGCAAAGTTTGTTGCTAGAAATTGGCAGATTCAACAAGGAAGTAGGATACGTTGGCCGCTACGATGTGCTACACTACATAGTATAGCACAGAGTAGCGATGATGCTAAAATAGAAAATGTTTCAAGCATGAGTTAACAAGTTCAAAAGCTTCCCGACACGAAAGACAAAATTTGCAGTTATTAGCATGACTAAGCCTCAGACAAATGTTTTCATCTTTAGCACAAGTTCCAGTCAAAACCAGTGGCTACGCTATTCTACACTACGTAGCGTAGCACAGCGTAGCAAGCAGCCACTTATGCTACGCCAATGCACTCGACAATGTGAGTAACACAACACTGGTACCAAAGCATCAAGACATCTTCGGGTAGTTCTAGAACTTGTTGACAACAATCTTCCTCATTCTAGCACCTCCTTAGTGGAATCAGCAATTTCACTCCATTTTGCACATCCCCTGGTTGGCCCCCAAAAAAACATTGTTTCTATGCTTGACCCTGCTCATAAGAGCAAGGAAGATGTAGTCCTGGAGTGTAAGCTCCATTTCTGTTTGCATTGTTAATACACTGATATCAGCACATACAGTCCCGGAGGCATAATCACAACATAGCCAAGTTCGCAACCAGCATTGCACACCTACACGGTACGGGCACGTCAGCATCTTGTGGGGTCCAGGACATGTGGCATCCATGCCTCATTTCTCGCCTGCTCCTAGCCCTATAAATACCCTAACAAACAACACTCAAATGATTGACTTTTCTAGTTGCCATTTTTCATCCAAAGAGTTGGCATTTCTACATTAACAAGAGCGCTTGGCTTGTTGATTGGCATTTTTTCATAGTTGGCTTTCCATATCAGCTTTTGGCATAATTGGCTTTTAAGTTCGCACTCGAGAGCATAGTTGGGGCACATTTTGAGCATTCTGGTTATCTCTCAGATTTTTGTGCCTCCCAGTGTTGCACAACTGATTATGTCCATCTCAACAAAGTAAAGTTGCAATCTTGAGGCAATGCATTCACTCACTCTAGCTTACTTTACATTTCTATTTATTATCATCATATTTTGCATCATTTTCATCCCGTTGCATTTAATAATCATCATATTACATTACGAGCATCATTTCCGAAGTAAACATCTGCGAAAGGTTAAGTCACACCTATTAAGTCCTTGTTTGATCAACAAGACCATCCAAGGCACCCTGAATCCATTTTCTCCAGCACAGCCCTTGCACGGATCTGGGGTTAAACTGTTTCACCCAGTGACCTCTCGGTGTTTCAGCCACTGACATTTTTGGTCGCAACAATTTTTGGCGCAAGAAGGAGGACCTTTTGGTGTCCTTTTTGAGTCTCACAGGTAGCCCTGCACACTCTCTGTACCCCATCACTCATCAAAGTAAATGTGACACCCTTACGATTGTTTACGCATTGTGTGGTACAAGCTGGTTGCAACGACGGTTCCTCTGGAACCTTGTAGGATGAAAAGCCTTTGATCACCTCTTGATCTCTATTTTTTCTTGCTTGCAAACCATTTTCAACCTTGCAAAAATGATTTCCTCAACCACTGTTATTGCTACCTCAAACCTTGAAGTCCCTTTTCCGGTTTAGGGCACCACAGGTGCTGAGCAATCACCTAGCCTAGTGCAAGGGCCACGCTGATCTCTTAGGATCCAAAATCGATCACCTGAGAGCTTGGTACAACATACTAAAATTTACAATTTTCTCTATGCTAAGATCCAGGTGAATCTACCCTTGGATGCCCAAGAACTCGAAGACAAACATAACTTCGAGTTCCTTTACCACAATGGAAGGGTATTTATCCCTACTCCTAGCACTTTCATTCCCCTGATGGAAGCATATCAGTGGATCTTAGATCAGTTGGTCTGGACAAGTAGGTCTAGGAAGTAATGAGACATGATGTCCCACTATGACGAGGCGTTTCAGGATGGACAAGTGGACCTAGATTCCCAATCTGAGGGTGGGGTTCAAACTAACCCTGCGACTATCCCTCCTGTCGTGGCCTTCTAGTCGAACCCACTCTTCACGACTGCTCCCTTTATGATTACATCCACCTCGTCGCAAACCATAGTTTCATTGGCCATGGATAGCCATGCCATACCCTCGACATATTAACATGCCTATTCCTCCATCTTGTTTCCAAGCACTATCCCTTCACAATTTGTTCTCCAATCTATCCCTTCATCGTACCAAGCACCGATCATGGCTACCCTACCTTACATGCAGATGGTACCTACGTCACAGTTGCATATAGTCTCCACTTCCATTCCAGCATCTACACCTATTCCACCATCAGCGGCAGGCCCAGTCCCAGCCATGTGGTGGACCCCAATCACTTCTCCCCTTACTTCGCAACCTTCCCAAATGTCGCACTACACTCACCATCAAGCATACCAAGTCCTGCAAATGGTACAACCAGGCACAGGACTGTGGTCTACCCCACCGATCACATAAACAACCTATCCTATGGCACCACCAACAGTCACCGCTCCAACAGCACCACTCACTGGGTGGTGGATAGCATAAGTAGCACCCTTCGTAGGGGCCACCTCAATGGCACCACCTATGAGCTAGGTTGTTGCCCTTACCATGCCACTAATGGTGGCTGCCCCTGCAACCCTACAACCTTCTGCATCGTCCTCGAGTCTGGACCAAGCATTCCAACTTATCTAGAGACTTACTGAAGAAATTAAGCACCTGAAAGCTGCCGATTCTAACACAGTGCAAGTCATGGATTTCTACCATGACAATCCCATCAGCCTAGTAGTCCCCATGCTCACATTACCCCATGGGATGCCACTCCCCCACTTTACAAAATATAATGGGGAGGCTAACCCCAATGTGCATCTCGTGACGTTTAGATTTGAGTCCCTTCTACTACAACAATGGCTGAACACCATCATCCACATCTTTGTTATGTCTCTGATGAGCAAAGCTTTAGACTGGTACCACGCACTCCCATGCTCTTCTATCTTAACCCTAGAGGAGCTGCTGACTCAGTTCGTAACTCATTTCAAGTATAACTTGAAACCAGAGGTTACGCTGGATTAGTTAATGAGCGTTAACCAAGATCCACTAGAATCAGTCCAAAAATTTATACAGCAGTGGAGCGCTACCCTGAATGAGATCCGTGAGCCTATCACGGAGGCCCATCTGCTGGCCATATTTAAGGGTGTAGTAAATGACTTTATTAAGTCCAAACTATACTACCTAGCTCCATGAACTCTGAGTCAAGCTTTTGCCCAGACCAAGAGCATTCAAGACGTGGCCGAGGCAAGTAAAGATCTGGACTATGTTGCATATAAAAACACGTATATCAAGAAGGACAAAGAGAAAGGCAAGGCTACAATAGCCATAGTGGCTGCTATGGCAAATGAGGCCAAGCCTAACAACAATAACAACAAAAATACGACCACTACATCAACTAACCCCACGCTTAGCTCAAGTAATGCTACCCAACCCTCAACGTCAGCACCAAAGGCATCAACACCGCCTAAGCCCAATTCCGAGCATAAAGATCACTCTAAATACACCCCTCTACCTGTCAAGCCTTCAGAACTCCTGAAGCAATTGTTGGAAGATGGGTACATCCAACATAAGCGAATGTCGAAGGAGGCAACCAAAAGTAATCAACGGTACTGTGAGCTCCTTAGGAAGCCCTCTTTGGCTATGCCCAATAAGCCACCAATTCCTAAGAATTTCAGGTTGGAGCTATTCTGTTACTACCATCAACTTTGTGGTCATGACACAGATTACTGTTTAGCATTAAAGGATGACATTCAATGAATGATTGATCGAGGAAGTTGGTTTTAGATGAAAGCAACCCCGTGCAGCCCAAGAATCAATCTATGCATATTTACAAAGACCCACTTAACGCCAACAATGTCAGCTACATCTTCAACACCATTGACGTAAACAGTAATCTCGAACCACCTTAGCAACCATTTGTGGTTCATGTGCCTCAGCGTAGTGCACTGACACTAGCAATGGCCAAAAAGACACGGGAGCAACCATTTGTCCTTAAAGTTCCCTCTCAAACATCCACCCCTACACCTTTCATGTTTAAAACCACACCGTTACCTACGCTAACACCAGAAACACCGTTTATCATTAGGGGGCTGAAACATTCAATTGTCCTCGCGATACAGAGTTAAGCCAAGACAACCTCACAGTCTTCCCGTTCAAAGAAGAGGGAAGAGCATCCAACAGACAAGGTAGCTAAACAACGTACTACTTCAAGTCCTCCTAAGCCTACCTCCTTGTCTTCCATGCCTTTGCCCACCTCATCATCAATAGCTGATGCTGCTACACCCAAGCAATCATCGTTGGCCCACCCAGAAAGGTCCAACCCCAAACCTGAAATTGCTCCTCCTCGGGAAATTCGTCTCCTAGGACGAATGGAGGAAGAGAAGGGTAGCAAGCAACAGGAGAGCAAATAGGACCTACTAAAATCCCTTACTCAGGTTAAGCAAGCTCTAAAATAGAAAAATATAACTTCGGGCTTGTATGACCTGGTAATGACCTCTACCGCACACTGTGAGGCCTTGGTTTGTATGTTGATTTCCATACCGGTGGACGAAAGCATACCGACAGAAGAAAAGGCAATTCACGCAGTTATGCTCCCTCCTGCGTCTAAAAAACTGAGGCCAGGTCAGTTAAAATTTTGTGACAGATCCATTAAAGATGACCCTGAAAAGGATCAGGTGGCAATGGCACCAATGTTCATCACAATTTAGGTTGGCCAACATAGGATCCGAAGAGTACACGTTGATGACGGTGTTGTGACCAATGTCATCCCTTTTCCTATTATGGAAAAGTTGGGCCTAGTGGATGAAATCAAGCCTACGATGACATCCTGCCTAAAATCATTTAATGGGGCATGAGTGTAAGTAAAAGGGACTATGCATATCAACTTTGTGGTAGGGGACCAGTTTCCCATAAACGCAACATTCATAGTGGTAGAGGAGATGTCAGGATTCAACCTGATTCTGGGGAGATTGTGGTTGGCCCAACTGAGGGTTGTTTCACCGCTGATACATCAAGAGATCCATTTACCCTATGTGGGAGGGGGAAATGGTGATACATGGTGATGAAGTAGCTCCTTGGACCATAAACAATGTGGTGGTAGAACAAGGTTCAGAGATCGAAGTCTCTGAAGAATAAGCCCCCATTTAAACGGAGGCGCCTGAATAAGCTAAAACTGGTACCAACGAAGTCACAACGTGATCTGAACTACCATTTCAGGCAATAGAAGATAGCATAGAGGAATACCACAACAAGGTCCCTCGACCTTATACATCGTTGAACCCACGATGGATCAAAAAGCAACTCCAAAATTGAACCATGTCCACGTTAGCGTAGCTACATTACCCTTTACGCATACTTCTCCTTACCTGCACTGTTTGCTCTACATTCATCATTGGCTTTAACATCCTCTTTATTTACACTATTTGTGTCATGTACTTTGTTCACGTATTTCACAGCCCACTAAGGCCTAAAACTGAAAAAATTCTTTACCCCGCATCTCTGCCATGGCCCGAAATGGCCTAAAACTAGTGATGGCCCAGAATGGCCTTAAACTACCACTACGGCCTGCTAAGGCCTAAAACTGGCTATTCAAAAAGCAAATAAAAAAATTCTTTTTCTTATCACCTGACAACAGCCAAAAATGGCCTAAAACTAAGATGGAACAAAAAAAAGAGATAAAAATAGATAACATAGATAATACACAAGCTAAAATAAAGAGAATCTTGTCATAGTTCATCTTCCATTTAAAGTCTCAATCAAATAATGTTTACAGTATTCTTTCAAAAATTCAAATAAAATCCCTTGCTATCATGCTACGAATCTTCCTCTGCACCATCATTCCCTCTCTCAGAAGGCCTTGTATCTTCATCTGGATTCTGTATCATAGAAATTAAAGTAGTTACCTAGAGTCACAATAAAAATTGTAATAACATAAGTCATTGCATCACAAAAAAGTGACTAACCTGAGACGACCCAGTGTCTGTCTCAAGGGGTATGTGATCTAGGCTGGCCCCAAGGTGCTACAAGACATCCTCTTCAGTAATGTCTGTCCAGTGCCTATCTCCCAAGTCAATGTTTACTATAACTTTCTCCTTTTCAATAGCCATCCATCTCGGTGACCTTGGAGAAAAGGAGGCAGTGGCAGTCCCACCCGTGGGGAAACTCACTTCCTGTTCAAGGGATTCACTAACCTTCACTTATTACATGAACTTGTCATAAGCCCCAAAAGCACCAACAACATCAAGGAACACTTCATGTGTATACAACTTACCAGAGGCATCCCGGTAGTGTTTACGGTAGGTGGCACATTTAGTTTATACATATGCTTATGATTTTTCTGTGACTGCCTCCACTCGTAAACTCTTGCACTATAGTCTTTCCAATCTTGGTTCTTCTAGGCCAATAAGCCCATTTGCATATGCTACTCTATTACTTCACATGTGGTCTCTTTGTTGCGCCACACCACCATCCAATACCTTGCATAATCAATGACGACCGTGCATCAACTGCCATCATTGGTATCCCGAGCCAAAAGGAACTCATTCCTGGAGCAGAGATCTCCCACCTCAGCGGTTAGATTTACCTTCTCCTTCTCAAGCCTCTGGACCCATTTCCATAGGTCTTCGTTTACACGCCTGCACTCTCACAAGGAGCATGCTGAGTACAGTGCACATTCGCTAGCCTCGTCGTATATGCAACGAGGTACTTCGATCACTTCCAATGGGAATGTAGGCATGACATTGACCTTAACTACTTTCTTAGGGTCCACTTAAGGCGAGAGGTTGTCAACCACACACAAAAAGGCATTTGTCACAGCCACATAGCAAAGTTTAGCAATTTAAAAAGCCTAGCGTAGCTACTTCATTCACCCACTTCCAGATTGATCTACTTTAGATGGTCAATCATGTTGTTGACCACCCCCTCCATGAAGGAAAACTTATCAGGGGTCTCAGCCCATGGTCGTAAACAAATTGAAGAAGGGTTTGCAGTGTCAACAGTGGTGTCTGCTACATAACAAAATGTGTTACTTATGACTGAGAGGACTACAATAAAGCTAATAAGTAACGTAAATGACAATGTAAAGCTCCTACCCAGCAAACCCTCAGGGGTGATAGTGGGGGGTCACCCATCGACATACTATCAAATACGCGATCAAACTCACCAGCATCAAGTTATAGCTCCCCTCCTTCTAGCTAACTAAAAAGCATGGCAGCATCCTCCACGTTCATCTACTCTTCCAGTGCTAAACTACATTCAGCGAAAGGATCATTGACAAAGGCCTCTTTCTGGTTGACAAAGGCCTCTTCTTTATTCACTAGGGCCCTTCTTTCTATGGCACCAACCTCTTCCTCATCGACAGGAGCATCCTCCTCATCAGCAGGAGTTTCCTCCTCATCAACAGGAACATCCTCCTCATCTGCAGGAGCATTCTCCTCATCAGCGGAAGCCCTTTCCTTTGTGGCAAGAGCTCCTTCTTCCTTGATCGGGGCCCTTTCCTCTATGACTGGGGCCCCCACATCTTTATTAGTTACCCCTATTTTGAGGGTCGTCACCTCTTCTTCACCTTCTTCTTCTTCATCTTCCTCTGCTAATAAAGCATGGTCACATTAGGTGAAAGCATACTAACTTGAAAAAAATGCTACGTTGTGCTATGTTACCTAGCATAGCACAACGTAGCAAGCATTAACTAAACAAACAAGGTAGCAAATAAAAAAAGGAAGCATTTACCAATGGGAGGCTGCATTCTACAAAGCTTGCACTGTAGTTTCTGCCCCCCTTCTTCGTCCGTATGGGGAGGCTCCTTAGCCAGGCAAGACCTTTTGTGCTGCAACTTAGTTACCACCATCACCACAATGAGGCATTTCCCCTTTGACATGCTGCCCGTAGTAGTAGGACGTGCCTCTCCTATGTTGTCTTGGCCATGGAAGTTGCATGCCACCCAATCCCTGGTCATCATTGAAAATGATTCCCCAATAGCTTCAGGGGGATCCTGGGATTGGGTGGTACGGAAGACTTGGAAAATCCATAGTCTAGAAATCTAGTTACAATTTTGTAGCACCCAGACTCCATTCTCAAGGACTACCAAGAATTTCATGAAGCACCGTAGGTAGGGTACAATGAAGGCATGATGCACATTGAAATGGGATTCAAGCTGCTTACGAAGCTTGACCATTTCAGCCTACAGAACTTTGCAAAGCTGCTTGGACCAATTGTAATGGGCCCCCTCTTCCATGACTTCTCTCATTATCCAAGATTTATTGATCCCAATGATTTTTCCTTAGGAGAGTAGCTTGGGGAAAGCATGGGCATGGAAGACGGGGTAAACCGTTTTGGCCACTTTTAGCTTGGCCTTTTCAATATGGATCCCCTTTCAGTCCTTCAATGCCCCTAGCCACTCCTCAATGTCTTCTTGATGGTTTGTCTCCTTTTTGGTCTTTTCCCCTTCGAGGAGGCCATTAGAAGGAAAATCGTTAATCTCAAGCACCACTAGCACACCATGGACACATGTACGAAAGCAGTTTGCTCTTTTAGAAAAGGATTCAACTAGGGCAAGCATTTCGGTAGCAGGGATGCTTGGGTTGATGGCCAAGAATAACTCTATGAGCCCAGCATCCTGAATGTTGTTGACGAGCGAGTCCGGGGCCCCGTTGCAGAGCCAGCATTGGGTCTCTTCCACGTCCCCATACTTGAAATAGATGTTGATCTCATTATGCCCAGATGTGATCATGGTAACCTCATGGGATTTCTTTGCCACTATAGCAGTTTGCAAAAAAAAGAGTTAAACAAAAAAAATAAGAAAAATAGAAAAAAATAAAATAACACTCGAACATGCAAACATAAATTCATGGTATAACGTACCAGGTTTAAATGGCGATGGAAACGGTGGGAGATCCACCAACATGTCTTCAATGGTGATCGGCCTAAGGGATGCCCAATCCCTATCCAACCAACTGGCCTCCTTAC
Source organism: Gnetum montanum (assembly GCA_015680685.1). Classification (NCBI taxonomy): domain Eukaryota; kingdom Viridiplantae; phylum Streptophyta; class Gnetopsida; order Gnetales; family Gnetaceae; genus Gnetum; species Gnetum montanum. The sequence goes on from MNCI01006382.1 coordinate 1,081,175, forward strand.
ACTTCCTGTAAAATTTGGAGTACCGAGTTGGATAGGTTTTGTACTCACCCCTGCATTGTCCTATCACACCAGTGCACACATTCCCAATGGAGGAAAACTCCCGCAAGACCATCTATGCCAAAGCCAAGGCATCAATATCACCGTGAAGCCCACTCTTGTCGATATAAAACCTGGCAACACACAAAAAAAAGCAATACACTGTTAACATTGTTGCATAGCATAGCATGCATTGCATAATGTGACAGAATACGCTTACAGAACTCACTTCCTGGAAAAATAAACGGTTCCTAGTGGGTTCTGAAAACATGTGCCCATGTAATGGGCAATGAACAACATGTTGTACAGGTGATAGCATTTATACTCAGGCATTTTCCATATCCAACTCAGACGTCTCAAGCTTTTTGAGTGCTGATTGAACCCTTCTGCCTGGTTGCCCCTGATTGCCCCATTAGTCAAAAATTTCAAAATGCCCCGGTTAGCCCTGGGCAACAATGTTTCTGTGATTGCATCTATTGTCTCCACTGACAAGTGTGACCAAACGATCACACTAAAGTGCTAGAGGATAAATTGTAGGAAGTCCTACGCACCTTCTTGGAACTAGACCGCCTATTTCCCCACACGTGCATGGGGCGGAGAAATGTTGGCCGCCGGTTCACTTAGGTACCACAAAACCCCTACAATTTCTAGGATAATCAAACTGGGTTTTAACATCACCCTGCATAACAAAATGGAAAATGTTAGCATTATGTTCGAGTGGAGTTCGCATGTAGCGTAGCATGATTATCCGTTTGCAAATAGCGTAGCGTAACCCTTTCTTTGCATGTAGCGTAGCATAAGCCCCCGGTCACAAATTTTTTAAAATAGAACAAAGTTAAATATTACAAGCAATGTAACAAAATAACACTTACAGTGTAGCATGGCCATCAAGCATCACACAACGTAGCAACACTGGTTGTGCCTTATAGTAACTGTCGCATGACGCACATAACAAACATACTAATGAAACAGGTATAGCAATATAACAGATTTATACCTAAGGAAGATTCACCAACAAAATAACAAGATCAATAGTGTAGCAACATGATATTACCAATGCATTGGTCTAAATGTCTTACAACACATCAGCCTAGCGTAACAAAAAAAATTAAATGCGAATTTCAAATAAGAAAGAATTTAATATGCCACTTTCGTTTCAACCAATCTTTTGTCGTACAAAATGATTCGCACTACACTGCCTTAAACACATGTTACGTTGTCAAATCTCATGCATGGCCAAACCCTCCTAAGGACCGTATGCTACGCTATTCACATGCTAGGTCACCAGGATCACCTAAACCACTTTGGTGAGGCAGTCACAACAATGGTGGTCTGGGCAATACTGCATGCAACCTTAGCGTAGCATTCGTACACCCGTCGTGGCCGAATCAACAACAATGGCAGTGTAATGGCCAAAATGGCAACCAAAACGATGATAGAAGACGTGGATTTCATTACAAAAAATGAAACATGAAAGAAAAAAAAGGAAGAGACAACAACAACAACCAAGAAAACAAAGGTAGCATAGCAACTTCCTGGGCCGACGAAGTCTCCTCTCATACTGCGACGCACACCTGTGACAGAAATCCTAGGGTGTCTTTCACCTCGTCCACCTATGCGACCCCTCGGTGTTTACGTTCTCATTTAGGGGACATCGTTTCGGTTGAAAATCCTCTATTAATCGCTACGCTAAATCGCCTTGCTCTTTATTAGTACAACCATTCTACACTCTAGATGTGGGCTCTACGCTCTTATAATGAAAATGACATGTGTACCAGGGGTAAACCCCTATTGATAGCCAACACGGTGAAAAGAACTTACCATTTTCGCACCCCAATTAATGTGGGATGCTCTGTATAGCATTACACTCCTGCCATAGTGTAGCATCACTGTTTGCATTGTAGTAGGTGGGCCCAACCAAAAATTTCATCCCACCTTAAACTAGCGACTTACCTTTGCAAGAATAACCCATTAGCGGTCCGCAAAGACCTTAAACTAATAGTTTTGACTTACAAACCTAACCCATTAATGGTTCGCAAAGACCTTAAAATAGCAGTTTTAAACTACAACTCTGCATCCAAGCGGTCCGCTATGACCTTAAACTAGCAGCTTGCGAACTTTGTATCACAGTTGACAATTATTTCAACCATTTCATATCTCATTGTTTCTTTACAAATGTTTACTATGTGCTGTTGCTACAAATAGGTATCACTTGACCTGGCTTTTATCTTATTGTGGCAGGTTGAGCAAGAATGGCCATACATCGTGATCTATCTTCACTTATAGCCTTAACAAGCCCACATGGCGGGCTCACAAGACAATTAAACCTAGAGTCAATAGACTGGAAATCATCCACCGATAGCACTATGGCGTCCTTAGAAGCATCCCCAGACTAGCCCGAATATCTGGTCCAAGCCTTAGATTTAGAGGTCAGGGATGTAACTGAGGACCCTCTCATTGAAATGCCTGTGACTGCATCCAGGGGGAAATAAAGATGTTAAAACTTAACTCCCTCCTAGATTCACAAATGCAAAAAGATGTATCCAAGATCCTTCAAGACAACATCGAGGTATTCACGTGGTCCTATAATGACATGCCGAGCTTAGATCCGAGGCTTATACAGCATAACATTATCTTAGACCCACGTATGAACGCAATTAAACAAAAGGCTCACAAAATTAAACCAGAGATCACATTGGCTATATGTGATAAAATCACTAAGCTATATCAGGTTGGCTTCATCCGGGTAGTTGATTACTCAGAATGGGTGTCGAACATCATTGTAGTTTCTAAGAAAATGGGAGGGATATGAATCTGTATAGACTTCTGGGATCTGAATAAAGCAACGATCAAAGATGACTTCCCACTGCCGAGTATTGATCAACTTATCGACACTATGGCTAGTCACGCTCTACTATCCTTCATGGACAGTTTCTCCAGCTACAATCAAATTCGTATCAACCCAGTGCATCAGTTAACAACCACTTTCATGACCCCATGGGGTACCTTTTGTTACACTATGATGCCCTTTGGACTCAAAAATGTTGGAGCAATCTACCAAAGAGCCATGACATACATCTTTAGTGCCTACCTCCTAGAAACACTAAATGCCTATGTGGCTGACATAGCAGTCAAATCTAAAGAAGCTACTGACCATCCCAATGATCTAGCCATAGTCCTCAAATGCTGCCATATGCATGAATTATGGCTCAATCCAAAGAAGTGTGTCTTCGGGGTAAAAACCAAACGCATGCTAAGGCTTATAGGATCGAAGGCTAGAATACGAATGGACCCTGACAAAGTTAAGGCCATCATTAATCTAGCACCCCCTACAAACCTTAAAGAATTACGTGGATTGCAAGGTAGGGCACAGTTCATTAGAAGGTTTATAGTAAAGTTGACTAACAAGTTACACCCCATGCAACACTTACTAAAGAAAGGGATTAACTTCGAATAGACAACACAATGCTAGCAAACCTTCGATGACCTAAAGAAAGAGCTTTTACACCTTCCAACTGTTTACCCACCGCAAAGGGATAAGCCTTTCTACATCTACCTTGCCACCTCAGACACGTCTATCGTAGCACTGTTATGTCAAAGAAGAGATGATGGCTCTGAGATTCCAGTTTATTACCTGAGTCATGCATTGATAGCATATGAGGTGAAGTACAATGAGGTGGAAAGAAATTTCCTTGCCCTAGTGTTTGCATTCAAAAAGTGGAGGCATTATCTATTCCGTAGCAAGGATAACATTATATGAAAAAGCAGTGAACTCTGAGCTATGCACAAAAGCAATGTAAATGAGGAACAAGCGCAAAAGATCATTAATGAGGTTCATGAAGGACTATGCGGAAGACACATAGCCCCTAGGGCCATGGTAGTAAAAATTAGACACCTAGGGTATTACTAGCCTCACATGGAATGAGATTCCCTTGTCAAAGTTAAGACTTGTGACATGTGCCAACGATATGCAAATCTTATACACGTTTCACCTACTAAGTTGCACCCTACACAGATCACGTGGCCATTCCAATGATGGGGACTAGACATTATAAGACCTATCACACCTAAGTCATCCGCAGAGCATAGCTTCATCATCACTGCCACTGAGTACTTTACAAAGTGGGTAGAGGCTATCCCCCTTAGGAAGACTACATCTCAACAGGTTTTCCACTTTATATTCGATAACATAGTGATAAGGTTTGGGCTTCCCATGACTATCGTTGTAACGACAGAAAACGTCGGCAGCTGGAAATACCGACCGAGATTTCGGCGTACACAGTTTTAGCCATGGATCCGCGCGAGGGCTATGCTGGAAAAATGAATCCGCGGCACCCTGAACGGTCTTGTTGATTAGACAGGGACTTACGGGTCAGTAAAACAATGCAACGTGCGTAAAAGAAAGCGATCTGATTCGAGGCGTTGTAAAACGAGGAGAAAATGATGTAGATGGATTGCAACGGTGATAATGCTAAACACGATGAAAGGAGGTTGACATAAGAGAAGCTCGTAGCTTCAAGATCTGCGCTTTGACTTAAAAATGTATATTTCTTATGAGAGATTACACTGGGGAATCCCCGATTACAGGATGTGAAACAAGCACAAAACAACAAGAAAAATGGTCTAAACAGAAGTCCGATCTACCTCGTGGGCTAAAGCTGAGATGCAAGGTAGGCCAAGCTGACGTCTACCGATCAATTGTTTCTGATTGATAGAGTCTTTTCAGCAGAACGATTACTCCTATCACCGGTGCTCAAAGCGAACTGTACTCTACTTGGGCTGTAAGGTGATGATGTCCACGATTGCCGAAGCGATGTTCTCTGTATCTCTGCTCCAAAGTGCTAACTGCTCTAAGTGCTGTGGTCCTCAGAAATATGCTTCTGCTTCTCTGATTTTGCCAACCCTTGTATCTTTGTCAACTGAGGTATTTATAGGCCGCGACGCTTCGTGGAAAAGGCGCAACCTTGATGACGTGGGTCTGGATATTGGGGGCCCTGTTGGCATGATCATTTTAAGTCAGACTATGACTATGCACAACATGCTTGTTTGCGTGTTGGGCGTGTGAAGAGCAGGTACATGCTGAGCGTGCTTTAATTTCTTTCAGGCTGTATTACACTCATTCGCGTTGCATTGCGTGTATGAGCGTAATCTGGTGTAAAAACAATAAGTTCAAAATTGTTTTACGCTCACTACGCAACGGCGCGTAACAAAGCGTAAATAATGTGCAACTTACGCTCACTATGCAGCAGCGCGTGGTGAAGCGTAAACAATGTATAATTTACGCTCACTACGCAGCTGCGCGTAATGAAGCGTAAACAATGTGCAATTTGAATGATAAAATACGCAATGGTACACACCGCCGCGTAACGAGCGTAAAGACAAGTTAATCATGCGCCACGAGAAAAAAGCGTCAAACTATTGCACTTCTCTAGACTCTGCCTTTGACTATTTCGGAGCTTATTACACTCATTACCCTGCTGTGCGTAATAGAGCGTAAACTTGTCCTGGAACAAAGCTAATGCGCGCTCTCGCTTGAATTGCGAATCTTTGCCTGAGGCCGACTCGTAATTTTCATGGTGTTTCAATCGTGATGGATAATGGGCCACAGTTTAGTAGTGCAGAAACCAAAACTTTTTGTAGCAACCTTTGCATTAAGCATTCTTTTTCTTCGCCATACTACCTACAGGAAAACGAATAGGCAGAAGCTACGAACAAAGCCATCATCAACTTGCTCAAGAAGATGCTTAACAATAGTAAGAGGCAATGGCACAAGCAAATCCTCTATGTGCTATGGGCTTACAGAATGACATGCAAAATGGCAATAGGTAAAAATCCTTATAGCCATGTTTACATATATGAAGCAGTATTGCCTCTTGAGTTGCAGGTACCATCACTGCGGATGATCCTTTCAAGCGTCATGAACGAAGCCTAGGATAATGAGTCGAGGATCATTGACCTTGACTCTATAGAGGAGGAGTGTGCACAAACACTTGGCCGCATCGAGCAATATCAAGACAGGAAACGACAGAAGCATCATGCAAACCGACATCAATGGTCAATAAAAAAAGGGGGGCCTCGTTCTCAAGGCTATCTGTGAACATGTGAACAAGTTCTCAGCAAACTAGAAAGGTCTATTCATGGTCACAAAAGCCTATGGGAACGGAGCCTTCAAACTGGCAGACATGGATGGCGAAGAGTTTGCAAATCCTATGAACCACTTGTATCTTAAGCCATACTACATCTAATGCATAAGCAAGGTAAGTAGATAGTCCGCTATGATTATAAACTGGCACAGATAGTCTGCTATAACTATAAACTAGCACAAATAGTCCACTATGAGTATAAAATAGCACAGATAGTCTGTTATAACTATAAACTGGCACAGACCATCCACCATAACGTAAAACTAGCAAAGCACATCTGCTATGAGTTAAACTAGCACAGGCGGTCCACTACGACCTTAAACTAGCCCATCCACCATTTGCTACAACGATAAACTAGCACAACGGTCTACTAGGACCTTAAACTAGCATACCACAGTCTGCTAGGACCTTAAACAAGTACATTTGATGGTCTACCAGAACCTTAAACTGGGTTTGCGGCACAACGTCCTTAGCATGCATCCATGACTCTACAAGCAAGAAAGTGTGTACAGTGCCAACATGGGGTGGGATGTTGCAGTTCCAAAATGTAGCTCAAGATGCCAAGAAAACACTCTCTAGAATATATGCAATGCCACTGCCCCTAGCATCTTGCTGATTCTTTGGAGATGTCATATGACATCTTGCTGACCTTCCAAAGCTACTACTACCATAGCTAGTCAACTCGGCAGTAGCTCCTATGGTCGACGCCTACTGCTAGAGTCTCAGCACTATTGTGGCCTAGCCACAAAGTTGCTATCCTCCAGCCCCTACTCTTATTTCGGCTCAAAAGACATTTAGCTGTTAGGCTTCTCACCTTACAGCTAAACTGCATGATGTTTGCCTTGGGTTGGGATTCCTGAACACTCGCATAACTGCAACTCCTAGCCTTCTCAATGCCAACCCCTCCATGCTGATGCTACCAAAACTGCTACTAGCCTTTCTGGTTTGGACGTTGCTTGCCTTGGTGACAACATCCATTGCTCCAACAGGGTCCAAAGTAGGCAAGACCTTTGCCTTAATTTTGCTTGATAGTTGTTTCTTCTGGTTTGCTCTTTTTTGTGCTTGTAGGGTACATGCTAGAGGGGCGTCGGTCAGAGGTGCATTTCACCAAGGTGGCAGGACACTACATCGTTCCAAGGTGGTTGTCCTAACTAGCTTGGCTACTTGGGAGTGCACATCTTATCCTTCCTCTTAACCTCCTTTGCCTCATTTCTTACACTCGCAATTTTCCTTCTCACATCTCTTTTTATGAATTTTCCCAATGCCTATAAAGCCTTCCCATATGCTCAACCACAAAATCCATGACGTGCGTAACGCAACTCACCGCATGGGAAGCATCTGTAGGTAGGTCAAAGCCCCACACGAATGTAACACAACTCATCTTGGGGAGGAAAAACCTGTCCTGCAACAAGGTTATTTGCAAATGAACATGGAAAAATAGCAAAAGAAAAGCATGAAAGAGAAAAAGCTCAAAAAAAGGAACGTGTCCAAAACAAATGGCACATCAGCTATTTCGCAATGACCATCTCTAAGCATTCTGATGAGAGGTCAAAAGCCTGCACAAGAAAGATGTCCATGCATATCGACTCCCTCACAAGCACTCCGATGAGGGACCACACTATGCTACATCTTTCCCATTTCCCTATATGACTATCCTAGTACTCTCAAGCATAGATAAGTAACATCTGGACAATTACTAAAGAGCGATGTTAGTGTCTTGTCTTTCATGGTGTTTCGTATTCTTTGTCGATGTCTCTTGGGCCCATCCTCTAGATGTCGACAAAGAGGGGCCAGTGAAACACCATAAAATTTTGAGGCCCTCTTACTTCACCAGGGTCTTGAAATTTAGGCAAGGACTTCAACAAGTGTAGCATCATGATGGTTTGGCAGGAAAATATAGGCACTGAGGTTAAACTGTTCAGTCTGACAAGTTTTCTATCTCCAGAGCTAATAGGCCTAATGGACTCTCCGGCCTGCCCACCTAGACAATTCGCCCAACTGATAGTCTACTCAGAAACTATGCTAGGAGTCATCGAGAATGTTTGGGATGAGCAAAATAGTTCGACAAGTTTTCTAGTTAAGAAGTCTGCTACACTACGCTACACTATGCAGCTTAGCAAGCTTTGAAAAAATGGTTACTTAAGTATCCAAGTGCAAAGAGACAAAGTGATTGCAAAGATAAAGCGGGATTTAGTCAACACAAGGTGCTACGCTATGTAGCATAGCACAGCGCAGCAAAAGAAAAGTGGAAAGGTCCATCTTACCAAGTAATTCCAATAAGAAAACAACACCTTGAGAGGACTTCAACCTCCAAAACTTCTCACCCCACTTGATCCACAAACCTTGAGCAAAGTTTGTTGCTAGAAATTGGCGAATTAAACAAGGAAGCAGGATACGTTGGCCGCTACGCTGTGCTACGCTACATAGCATAGCACAGCATAGCAATGATGCAAAAACAACAAATGTTTCAAGCATGAGTTCAGCAAGTTCAAAAGCTTCCTGACACGAAAGACAAAAGTTGAAGTTGTTAGCATGACTAAGCCTCAAACAAATGTTTTCAACTTTAGCACAAGTTCCAGTCAAAACCAATGGCGCTATGCTATGCTATGTAATGTAGCACAGCATAGCAAGTAACCACTTATGCTATGCCAATGCACTCAACAGTGTGAGTAACACAACACTGGTACCGAAGCATCAAGATGGCTTCAGGTAGTTCAAAAACTTTTGATAGCAATCTTTCTCATTCTATCACCTCCTTAGCAGAATCAGCAATTTCACTCCATTTTGCACATCCCCTGGTTAGCCCCCAAAAAAACATTGTTCCTATGCTTAACCCTGCTCATAAGAGCAAGGAAGACGCAGTCCTGGAGTGTAAGCTCCATTTCTATTTGCATTGTTAATACACTGATATCAACACATACAATCTCAAAGGCATAATCACAGCGTAGGCAAGTTCACAACTAGCATTGCACACCTACACGGTATGGGCATGTTAGCATTTCATGGGGTCCAAGACACGTGGCATCCAGGCCTCATTTCTCGCCTACTCCCAGCCCTATAAAAACCCTAGCAAACAACGCTCAAAGGGTTGGATTTTCTAGTTGGCATTTTTCATCCAAAGAGTTGGCATTTCTGGATTAACAAGAGCGGTTAGCTTGTTGATTAGCTTTTTTGCATAGTTGGCTTTCTATATCGACTTTTGGTGTAGTTGGCTTTTAAGTCCACACTCGAGAGCATAGTTGGCATGTTTTGAGCATTTTGGTTATCTCTGAGATTTATGTGCCTCCTAGTGTTGCACAACCGATTTTGTCCATCTCAACAAAGTAAAGCTGCAATCTTGAGGCAGTATATTCTCTCAATCTAGTTTGCTTTACATTTCTGTTTATTATCATTGTATTTTTCATCATTTTCATCCCATTGCATTTAATAATCATCATATTACATTACGAGCATCATTTTTCAAGTAAATGTCTGCGAAAGGTTAAGTCACACCTACTAATTCCCTATTTGATTGACAAGATCATGTAGGGCACCCTGAATCCATTTTCTCCAGCATGACCCTCGCACAGATCCAAGGTTAAACTATTTCACCCAGTGACCTCTCAGTGCTCCAACCACCAACATTTTTAATCACAAAAATTGGTAGAACATCACCATCTCTATTGCACGCTTAACCCCTTTCAACCTGGTGTGAGGCTATTCAAGAGCTTCATCTTTTATCAGTGCTAGGTTGAGAAATGCAGGGTTTGTAATCTTGGCTTTTAGTTCAGCAACTTCCATAGCCAAGCATTTATTTAGCTTCTTAGTGAAACACCACCAAATTCAGGAAACATCACCTCAATAGCAAATTTTTCTAAGTGTCAACATGAAGCAAATTTTTTCTAAGTTTTTGGCCAATTTTTCCACTATTGGGACTATGCCCCATAGCATAGTCAACATAGCATGCAACATAAAGCTAGATTCAAAAAATTTTCTAAGCTTCGATAGCAATTGCAAATTTTTTTCTAAGTGTTATGCTATGCTTCCATTCTCCCTGCTACACTGTAGAGCATAGCCAACATAGCATGCACTTTAGCGACTAGTTTGCCTAAGTGTCAAGCTAGAAGATGTTAAGCTAGCTCAGCATGGGAGAAACATTTTAGCAAATTTTCTAACTCTTGGGCTACCCCTCTTACTATGCTCCAGAGCATAGCCAGTGTAGCCTAGATGAGGACTACAAGTTTTGCCAATTTTTTCTAAGTGTCATTGCAATGCTCTCACTTTTTTTTCTACACTCCAGAGTGTAGCAAGCATTGGACTACAAAATTTGCCTAACTATTAGGTTACACTCCAAAGCATTGCAAGTGTAGCAATGTAGGATAGCCTCCAAATGCTTCTAAAGCTTGACACTAGCCTCCATTTCAACTTTATCACTCCTCTGGCAAGTAAGATCATCAATTTTCATTTCTTTTGCACTCCCCATTTGTCCCAAAATTGTACTTACACTCAATCCCACTTGAAAGAGGGAGAGCATAGTCTTGGAGCACAACCTCCAAATTGCACTATTTTGCACTATTTGTAGGTACATTGTTGTCTTTTCGACTCTAGCCCATGTAGTCTTGGTAGCATAGTCACAGTCCAGCAGTCTCTTGGAATCCATTAAAGCACACCAAAGTGTAGCACTAATTGCTCCAATGGGAGCGTAGTTGGGATCAACGTAGCCTCAACTACCCCATCTACCATGTGGCACCCAATTCATACTTTACATCAATCCTAACCTTATAAATACCCCTACGTTTCACATTTTAGGGGTTGGCATTTTGAGGAATTTGATTAGAGATTTCATTCAACAGTTGGCATTTTGAAACATTTGGGTGGCAAACCTAAAGCAAACCAATCATCCCTACACCCCCAAAGTGCTCAGCACCTCAACATCACCTTTTCACACTGCTGCCCATAGGACACTACAATAGCCAACCCAATAGGCATAAACTTCATGGCAGACATTAGTTTCCATAGCCTGAACACCCCAAAGACTATGACTACACTACCCACTATGCTTGTTTGTATACTATGTACCTCCTCACTTCTCTTTTTCAATTGCTATGCTTCCCCTATTTGGGGTGGTGTCATTCTTCCTCTCTCAAAATCCTTTGCATTTTCAAGCATTTTCTTTGGCATTTAGCATCACACTAGCATTTTTTTTTACTATTTTGTACATATTTGCACATTTGCATGGTTTTTTCACACCAGGAAAGCTTTCTACACTTGAGCTTCGTTAGTCCTAGTACCACTGAAAATGTTGTGCAAACCCATAGCACTCGTTCATCAAAACACTTCATAAGTTCCAATTTAATCAACAAGATCATCCTGGGTGTTCTACCTCTGTTTCCCACCCCCCCCCCCCCCCCCCCCCTCTCCCTCTCCAGCAATGGCCCTTAGGATGAGGATGGGGTTAGGGTTGTACTATGACCATGAATCCCTTAGCATGACCATTCCAACCATTGATGTTTTTTATTGTTACACTTGACTATTTTAAGTTTCCTTTCCAAAATACTATTCTTGCCTCTTACTTGTAGTAGCTCCAACTAGATTGCGGTTATACTATCTAGAAGGTCAAATACATCTAGAAGTAGTTGCCTAGTTCTTACCAATCGAGCCAATAGTTGTTCGTGTTGTGTTATGCTTAGTCTACCACTTATGGTCTCTACAAACATCTGCACGTCTTTAAGTGCAGTGACGTCTGGTACAAACATCGTAGGTACATTGAACATGTTGGTGATTCTATTAACAACCACCTCTACTATTGTTTCTTACCCTTGGTGTTGCACCACCAATACTATTGCCCCCTCACCCTTCTCCAAGTGCATTGAAAAGATCATAACATTCCCAGAAATCTTTGAGAATTTCTATTGTTCTAAGAGAGATACCATTACCTCTCTAGTGCTAGGATTCAACCTCATGGACAATTGCATTCATTGGGTAGAAAAAATGAATCCACCTTCCCCCATATGGCTAATTGTTCGGGCCACCTCATTCAAGTGACTCATTGCAGGCTGGTACACAGATGGGTCTACACCACTCATGTCTGCCTATTTCTCTTACTCACTCAATAGTCATTCTTAAAACTCATGCAATCATTGGAATGTTGCAACAATGTCTGACACTATTCTCTAAGTGGTAGGTGGAGGTGACGGCTACTACTTCTCTTCTTGAATTATTGTTGCAAGAGTTTTATCCTTCATCTCTCCACCTAATTAATGGTCGAATCACATCAAACAACATCATTAGTATAGCTAGCTATTCCTCCCCTTTGACATAGTTTTCTAATGAGGCATGGAAAGGGAAGTTCCTTCCTTCCACATTCATTCTCCTTGAATTGCTTCTCTATCTCCAAATAAATTAGCTGTGAAAGGTTAACCAAGAATCTTCCATCTAGAGAGGCACACGCATGAGAAAAAAAGGCAATGATCTTGCTGGGCCTCACCATGGAATTTAGGTGAAAGGCCACAATCTTATAATAGATTCTTTTTGCCAATGTGAGCATAGCGTACTCCTTATGGTTAACATAATAGCACTATTCAATCTATTCCTTTTTAATACTAGTATCTACCTACATTAGAATCTCAACGAGATTCACCCTAATTTTAGGCAACCCAAGTGCCTTTGCAATGGCTTGCACCAAGTAGGACATTGAAATGTCCTTGATCTTGACTGTTGAACTAGCCTACCTATTACTCTAAAATAGGAACATCTCTCCCATATACCACTCCCCACTAGAAGTGATAATTGGCCACATGGAATAGGTCTTTAGTTGATCCTATACTTCTTTAGGTGCTTGCTCCAAGAAAGAGTTAAAGTTCAACTCTTTGAGCACTATTTTCTAGGCCTCCCTTAATCTGATTTGGTTTAGGCCAGCTTTTGTCAAGGTCAGCTCAAGGCTTGCTTGTTGAGTTAATTCCTCATCCTAGTGGAATGTTCTATTGCTGCCACCTATTCTGGAATTTGATGAACAGACTCCACTTCGGCCTCCTCCCTAAGAGGTCCTGTAGCATTGGTTGCAATCAATTCTTCTTAGGCCTATTCTTGGCCCCTTTCCATTCTTGGTCATTTTTCCTTGGTTGAGATGGTCCTTCTCCTTATGTTTGTTTATCTCTTGGTGTCATATGTGGTCACAACACATCCATGAATTAGTAGATATAATGTGTGATGAGTGGCGAGGTACCCCTACACTCAACCATACGAAACGAGCGTAGCACGCGCGATCCAATCGAACTCCGCAGACTAAACGCCTAAACGCCACAAGGAACACTTGGGGTTAATTAGTCGTTGTCTTCCCAGACTTACTTGTTGTTGTCAAGGTGTATGGTTAAGTAAGTCCGAGGTATATGATTTTTTTGGTATTTTACAGTTTATCTCCTATGCTAAAAGGTGAAGGGTTGAGAAACTAAAACTAACTCTAACTACAGCACTAAGTCCTAGCATCAACATCTGTTCCCACTTGCCGTACACACCCTG
>MNCI01006387.1:0-41322 GCA_015680685.1 Gnetum montanum
AAGAGGAGTGGGGTACAAGGCAACCTGCAATGACTGTTAGTTTTACGCATGCTCAAAACAACACACACCATATCACCCATAATGCTAACATACTATCATGCAATCACAAATAAAGCCATGGTTCAACATCATCTATCTTGCGCATGTCATTATATCCACGATATATCGTTAAATAGTTCGTGATCCACACAATCATAATTCAATCAGAATGCATATTATCAACGATATGACTCACAAACTAATACTATCACATATATAGCCCTTGTGGTTGCTAGCATATCTGTGCTCAATGTAGCATGTGAAACATTGCCATGAGTACTCATAACAACCATTGCCTGCAGGTCTTTTATTAATCTTTTATTTATCCAACTAGTGCTAGGGTCCATCAACCTGTGACCCGCAACCACTAACGTTCTAGAGGACTAGCGATAGGGACGAACACACCTATGCCACGCACCAGCCGTAGGGACAAACACACCTATGCTCTCCCACTCTCAGGATGAAGCCTGAGATAGGAGCCTCACCAATGCATCACAGTGGGGGTCAATCCATACTACCTCTAGGGTGCCTCGTCACCAATTGGTCCACACCCTCATGCTAGCACCATTCGCTAACGAGCATCACAAGCATCATTGCGAAAACATGTACACAATCTGGCTAGCTTAAGCCAACACATGTCATAAGCACAACACACCCAAACAAACATAACCACACATATCCACCCCTAACAATTACAATCATTCCATGAAAACAATACCTCAATTCTAAAGACCTTGATATGACAAAACAATACCATATTTCTCAAAAGACATGTACTTCTATACAAATTACCACTATAGTAACCTTCAAAATGATGTATGCCCAAAGAGAAAACTAATCCCACGATTAGAAAGTACTTCCCAAAATGATCCCAACAACATTAATTTTACCTAAATCAGACTCTTGGAAGCAAAGTTATGCATGTTCAAAGTTTGATTACTAATATAATATTTAATTACCACCTAGAAAGATTGGAATTCCCAAAAATGCTCACACCCCAATAGGCCCCACAAATATCATATTCCAATCATACAAGTCTCAGCAACACCACATATCATATTCTACACGTCCACATCATCCCATACATTGCATATATATTAATACACAATTTGTAACCAAAATTGGACAATTTTGGGAAAATAGACAAAATAACATGTTCAAGCTCAATCCTTGATAACCCCACATGCCCACATTGCATAATCATATACACTAATCCAGCACAAAAATACAGGGAAAACGTAAAGACAACCCACCAATTAAAAGTGTTGGGAAAAAAAGGCCAAAAGAAGTAGAAAATCCACAAAAATCTAGTAGGACTTTTTTTCGCTCCCAACAAGTTCTGCACCTACACAGATATGACTGCAACAATCCCAAATCCAAGTTCAAAATAAGCAAAAACCATCCACAAAGTTCAAAATTTAGAAAATGTGGAATAGAATGAGAGAGAAGAAAGAAAATAGGCTCCTGTGTGTTTCTATTTTCCCAAAAAACAAAAGAACATAGACAAAACTAGCTTTTTCTAGATCTCCATGCAAAAGGGCAGTGGAAAAAACAATAAAGATAAAAACCAAATTATGCATTTAAACCTATGTAAAAAAAATACACACATAACCTTTATTTTTTTCCTTGGCACATGTCACGTGCAACCTAACATTACTTTTACTGTTTTTTCTTTATTTTATTTTATTTTTTTAATATGTCATTTTCATAAGCTAATATATTTTTCTCCTCTGCAACTAATACCATAAACTTTAAGCCTGCATAACAAACACAGCGGGACTTCAAATCAAAATCTATTTGAACTTACGAGATCCTTATCATATGCTCTACACATTCACATGCCAAAACCACACCTGAACATCTCACAACATAGCACTATAGTGCAAAGCCTCACTACCAAAATCACACATAAAGACTAAAGGCATACCTGATAGGTGCCCTTGTACCCCAATCCAACACCCTTGCCAGCAGCATCACTTGCCTAACACATCACACAAGGCTAGTGTACATAATCACGTTAGTTAAGCATGTAACAACATCATAATCGTAACATAAAAACAAAGCCTCATAACATATAAAATACATTAACTCATCCCCAACAACCTAGTGGGATGCCACACATAATGTATAAATCATAAGCATATGACAATACCATCTCTGGATGGGATGTAACATTAATAGATGTTGCTTTTGTGAGAATGCTGGCAAAAATGGTAATATCTTTCTACACTGCCCTGAAATGTCTCATATTTAGAATTGAGTTTGAAAACCTACAAATCAGCATTTTTTATACCAAAATCATTAGAGGATCTTGCAGCAGCTTGAAATTGGATGGGTGGAACTCTATGCATTAATTAAACTATAATTTAGTTTCATAAAATTTGGAGCACTTCCTAGCATATGCGATCTTTTAAATCTGGATGGAAAGCAATGAAAGAACTTGTTGGGAGTTGTCAAGCAGCTGTTGGAATGATGTGGGTTTGGTGCTGCCGGATTAATCTCCTGGCTTGGTTTGGAAGCACCTCAGTTGTCAGTGAAAATCTAAGAGAGATTTTTTAAGGCTTTTGTATTTTAACCATTGCTGAGATTCAACCCTGAGAAATTCATATGACAGTATGGAGTTAACGATCTATATATAAAGTTGGTGAAATTTTTCATTGTAGTTATTCAATGGGTTATATGGTGCTGATAATTTTATACGATAAAATTAATTTTTTTTTAATATTTTATGTTGGCAGCTGTTGATACAGTTCTTTCACTAATATAATGACTGCAAGCTCATAAAGTGTTGCAGTGCTAGCAACTATTCAAACATCTGAGTACTAATGTTTGTGTATGCAGCATTAATTCATGTTTCATTTGGCACCCAGACACTGTTGTTGAAGGAGATTCAGCTGCCATATAGAGAACTAAGGGTGATTTCAGAGGTACTAACCAAAATTTTCGGCTCTTCCATGACAATCTTTTAATTAAGGATTACAATTTAAAAAAGATTGCAGGCTGATCAAAACACATGAAGCTCTTTTTTTCTCATTGAATATAAGTGTTGCAAGTTTGATATTTTCTTCAATGTATTTGGCTGCAGATCCCCTCTCGTTTGTATGGTGGTTCTGTATTGGAAAATATTGTATTTGGGATTTTTGATGAGAAATCGCAAAGTGATAAAATGATAGATGGCCGGCAGCATTCATTAACCGTTGACATGCACAGTGAGATATTACTTCAGTACCCTTTCAAAAATGGAAACTGTATTCTGCCTACATTAAAAATTCCAGAGGAATGCGGAATACTTGAATTCAAAGCTTTTCATTCAATCCATCCAGAACTATATGTGATCATTAAGGTGAATGTTCTTCCAAATCCTCCGCTGGAGATGATTAGTGTTCCAGGGAAAATTCTGGATGGGAATGCTGTTTGCAATGCTTCGGAAGGTGATGTAACATCTCTTACAGACTCTACTAGGCAAGTGATTGTGATAGAAGAAATTAAAGCCTACATCAAGTCATTTTTGAGTGACATTGCAGTAAGTTTTCTAATCAAATTATGATAAAATTTTACTTTTTTTTTCAGAGTACTATACATGAGTTTAAATTATATATTGGCACTTGCGTATGTGGATATGATTGTCCAAACCAAATATTTGTAGGTTGCATTCATAAACACGTGGTTGTAGGATTGGGTTTGGTTTATAAACTGCTCAAAGATTTCTTTGTTTTGCTTTGGGTTCTACTCCCGAATAATAGCATGATGTTTATATTCAATGATGATGTTATATTCATGAATAGCATCATATTAAACCAAAAAAAATTTAGTAATTTGTAAACTTTTAACAACACTTTAAAATAGAAACCTGCGTAATTTGTTAGAGAATTACAAACAATGTTTCAAATCTAACCTTAATTCTATGGCAAACCTTGTCTGATGCTATCATCTTTATGTAGCATTAGTGCAAGGCTCTGTCACTCAACTTTCAGACAAACTTTAAGATCATAACTGGTGAGCTCCAGAAGGAAATTGAAGGTCTCATCATAAAACTTAAACAGGATAGAAAACAATTAACAAATATGTACTTCCAAACTCAATTTATAACATGTATTTGCATGCTCACAATACAGGACTTAACCATCTAGTTATAACAGGTACTCGACTTCCATCCTTTACCGTACAACATGTGACATCAATACGCATTTACAACGATACATACTTTGCATGTTGGTGGAATTGAACCCAACACCTACTTTATAATAGCGGAAGAATAAAAAATTCTTTTATGTTGTTTACTGGATACTGATATCATGAAAAAAGGAATTACAAGAGTTTGCTTTTGCAATTCAAAGTTCAACTTCGATCAAATGGTTTGAGCTGTGAGTGTTGCTTCCTCATATCAGGCTGATGAGCTTGATGAATTAAAGCCAATGTATAGAATCGATAGACTGTGGTAGGTTATGATCCAATCTCAAAAATCCTTACTTCCCTTAGCTCTCCATGTCATCATTCCATGTTATATGATCAATAGGTCTTAAGTTTAAAGTTGTTTTAATTTCATATTATGAAGGTCATGTAACCTTCATGTAGCAGTTAGCATGAATGTTTTAAAGTAATGTTGAGTCAGTAGAGTCTATACTACCAAAAAGGAAAAGGAAAGAGAGGCCAATGTGTGTTCATGTTGTAATTATGCCACTTTTAGCAAGTTCTTCCCCTTAAAATTATAATAAGGTTCAAGAAATTTTCATAGACTTTTTAGATGGATGTATTTTCTGCTCCTCTTTGTTTCAAGTTGAAAAAGGAATAGAAGTTTTTGTGCTGCTAAAGTCCTTCGGAGTTTCAAGCGTTTTTCTTTCTTTGTTTTCTCATCTAACAATCTTTCTCAGCATGTCACAGGGAGCGAAGCTCAAATAATCTCTCATTTATCTCATAAAATCTGACACATCTCACATATCTGACAAATCTCTCAATCATTAATCTCACATAGATCTTTCAATTTTACAAGAACTCCTCAGTTTGCATGTTCATTTTACAATGTTATCTATTATTTACATTTAAAGTCAGGTTTGCTTGTTATATTTTATGATAGATCTGACCCTGTTTTGCAAGTTTTTCTGAAGCTTAGAGGTTTATACATCAAAACCCAAAAAGGATCCTTCATTCCTTGGTTAGATCATCTGATATCTCATGAACATGAGCAAAGTTACATTGAATCTCAGGTTTATTTTACTGCTTACATCAATATTTCAGGTTTTAAGGAGAATTCCATTGCAGTTTTTTTCAAATTCCCTTTTACTCACATTGATACCATTAAATTTATAAGCATCCAAGCAATTCATGCTTGTAGATTGTAGATCTCTTTGTGTATTCACTAGTTCTGATTTTAGAAAAAAAAAACAGAAAAAGAAAAAGAAAAACCTAGAGCTAGTCTTCTTAAGAAGGATTTTTGCATTTGAGGTGCATCAAAAAACAAAGGACCAAGTTCCCATAGATTTGCTTTCAATCTTGTTTAACTCTTATTGCAGGCTAAATCATGAATAGATCCATCATAAGGAGGTTGTTTCACTTTGTTGTTGACCAGGAAAAATTGTTCAATTTTTAAATTTGGGCTTAATTGTTGTCGTCTTTGTGTCTTTTATAGCCATTGTGAGTTCACCACAACCTCTAGGGACTCGTTCTCATTAAATTGCAATTACTTAAGAAGTGCATGAATGTTAGGGTGACTTGCTCTGCCATCACGATTATTGTCATGAGAATCTATCAAGTCACGATACAGAAGAAATATATTGTATTAGGGTCACATCATAATTCTCCAATCCAATTTCAAAATTCAGTGTTTGTTGCACCTCAATCTCAATTTGCTGCAACTCCATGCTTTGCAGATGCCCTATATGCATTCACCTTGCAACCCTTAAAAATATCGACTGTGATTCATGTTGATTGTCATGCCTTAGAAATTGTTGATTGTGACTCACGGCTCACTTGTGATTGCATCAAATTTGTTCACAAAAGCACTCATGACCTACCAACAATCCACTAGTCCTTGTTTTCTAACCACTATGACCTCTGTCAGCTTGCAGTTAACTTGTGGTCAATCCTTGATTAATCTTTCGGTGCTCTAAATTAGTATTGGACTTTAAATTTGGCTTCCCAGACCCACACATACAGCTGCCAGCCCTAACACCTATTTGGTTAATGATACAAGATGATTGTAGAGAAAAACGTTTGGGACATGGCTCCATATGGATAATTATTGTTAATTATTGTTGGTTGTAATAACGTTTTTATTTAAGTTTTAACCAATTTTGTTTTTGTAGACCTTGTTAGCAAGGGATGAAATAAATGAATCAGTTAACAATGGAAGTCACCAGTACTCAATTTCACGCAACTAAATTATTCTCCGAAACTACAATTTATGAGCTAGTTAAAGACTATTTATCTCAACAATACTCTTATTCAGCTTAACTATCTTGTAGCTAGCAAGAACACGTAGCTCTTGAGCTCAGGGCTTTGAAGTAGCCCACCCATTATTGTGAACAGGTGGCCAAGATCTCCAAAGTCTCCAACACTACACAGATCACTTTAAGCTGAGCAGGAGTTTCATAATGCTAATTAACACCATGAAAGCCACAACTAATTTTGCTTGTGTATTGCTAAGCTGCGTTTGTAACTTAAGCTGCCTTACTATTTTATCACAATAAAATGCCCTTCTACAAAGAAGATATCTTCAAAGCTTTTTCATCCTTACTTCATTGGCTCTAGTCCACTCTTTTTTCTCATTGTTCATCAACTTGATCACTTGGGCTTTTATCCAAAAATCAATCATCATAACTCTTGGTTTCTTTGATAACGAAGATTCATTAAGGGATCAACTTCACTTTGTTATTGGAGATCATGAACATGTTTTGTATTACCAAATTTAATCTTCATAATGTTAACAATTATTATGTTAGACATTGCTGTCGTCGTCATCATGCTAGCCTTGTTTTAACAAAATGGGGTTTGCTATATGAGTTCTTTTTTACCATTCACCTCTATGAAAAGCTAGATCTTTGTTTACTTACAATTCCTTTAAATCATCTTTAATTCATTTTTCCCAGGTCTCTTTTGTTTTTCCTTTTACCAGCTTTCTTGGAACAATAATATAGCAGTCATTTTTTATAGGCTTATTGTCTAATCTTTTTTGCACGTCCAAACCATCTAAAACTCCATTATTGTAACTTATCTAAAATAGGAGCCACTCCAAGTCTTCTTCTAATATCTGTATTATGCAATTTATCTCTTTTGATTACATTCAATATTCATCTAAGCATTTTGGTGGCTTTCTTGGAACAATAATATAGTAATCATTTTTCATAGGCTTATTGTCTAATCCTTTTTGCACATGTCCAAACCATCTAAAACGACATTATTGTAACTTATCTAAAATAGGAGCCACTCCAAGTCTTCTTCTAAAATCTGTATTATGCAATTTATCTCTTTTGATAACATTCAATATCCATCTAAGCATTTTCATTTCTACCACATTGATTTGTTGTTCATGCCTCATTTGTACTATTCAACATTCATCACCATATAAGATAGCAAGCCTGTTAGCTATCCTATAAAATTTTCTCTTTAGTTTTATTAGTATTCTTTTATCACATAAAACACCACTAGCCTATCTCCATTTTGACAATCCTGCTTTAATTCTATGTCTTATCTCTTTATCAATTTCACCATCTAATTGGAGGATTGATCCTAGGTAGTGAATTTTTTGCAATGGACTTTTTGGCTGTGAATCATGACTTCTATTTCACGACTATTGTATTATTAAACTTGCATTCCATATATTCTATTTTACTTCTACTAATTTTTAAACCTTTTGATTTTGGAGCATGTGTCCACTTATCCATTTTAGAAGCAATATTTTCTCAAGTTGTATTCACCAACACAATGTCATTTGCAAATAGCATACACCAAGGGATCTCATCTTGTATTTCCTTTATTAATTCATTCATAATAATGGCAAATAAGTATGGGCCAAGTGTAGACCCTTGATATAGACCTACTATGATTGGAAAATTAGATGTTGGTCCACAAGTTGTTATAATATTAGTGGTAGCTCCTTCATACATATCTTGAATCACCTTAATTTATTTATCAAGGATGTTTTTCCTCTACAAGGCCCACCAAATAATATGTCTATGCACTCGGTTATATGCTTTTTCCAAGTCAATGAAGATTATACTTAGATTTTCTCTGTTTTCTAAATCTCTCCATCAATTGTGGCATCCAGAAAATAGCCTCTATAGTAGATCTGTCTAGCATAAATCCAAATTGATTTTCTAACATGGCATGTTTAAGTTTGAAACGATGTTGTATGACACTCTTCCAAAGCTTCATAGTATTGCTCATTAACATGATCCCTTTATAATTAGTGCAATTTTGTGCATCTCCTTTATTTTTGTAGATAGGAACAATGTGCTTTCTCTCCTATTGTTGAGCATTTCTCTATCCATCAAATTTTTGTTAAATAATTGTGTTAGCCAAGAAACTTTATATTTCCCAATGCTTTCCAAGCTTCTATATGAATGTTGATCCAACAACTTTTCCATTTTTCATCTTTGATAAAGTTGTCTTCACCTCAAAGAAGGAAAGTTCATTAACCAAACCAAAATTTGGTTCTTTTTCTTAGATGTCTTTTCTTGGAAATTCTTCATTTAATAATTTTTGAAAATAATATTTCTACCTATCCAAAATTTTATTATCTCTTACCAGAATTCTTTCACACACCTCCTTAATGCATTTGACATGACCAATGTCATTACATTTCTTGTTTCTAAATTTTGCCAATTTATAAATAGATTCTTCTCTTTCCTTAGTTCCTATTTTCTCAGAAGAGCTGCCCAAGGCCTTATGTTTATCTTTGGCTACTACTATTGTTGCCTTTTTATTTGCCATTTTGTATATCAGCTTATTTTCTTGGCCACCGTTGTGATGCCATTCCTTAAAGCATTTTTTCTTGTTTTCTTGTTTTGGATAGCATGTTGCACCTCATCACTCCAACACCATGTCTCCTTTGAGATGAATATTTTGTTTTTTATTTCAATCAAAATGTTCTTTCCAATTTTCTGAATGCAACTTTCCATTTGGCCTGAGATTAAATTTGCAAAGTAATCCCAACTCCATATGGCTTCTTGAAGCAATTCTTCTCTAAATAAGGTGCTGTTATCTTCCTTCAAATTCTACCATTTTATGCTTTTAGTCCCTTTTCTCGTGCTATGCTTGAAGTTTTGTATAGCTAAGTCCATGACCATTAGTCGATGCTAAGTTGCAAGGCACTCTCTAAGCATGACCCAGACTCTTTTGCAGAAGAAGAAATAATCAATTTGTATTTTATCCATACTACTCTTATATGTAATTAAATGTTTTACCTTCTTCTGAAAATAAGTATCTCCAATTGCAAGGTCACAAACACTTGCAAATTGCAGTAGTGAATTTTCCATATCATTGTGCTCTCCAAATCCATGAATCTTATGATATCCCATTTTCATAATTCCAACATGACCATTAAAATCTCCTTCAATGAACATGCTTTTTTGGTGGGGAATTTCTTAAAGCAGTAGATCCATAGAATCCCAAAAATTGTTTGATGGAGTTTTCTAGGCCAATTCGTGGCACTTCTACGATGATGATGTTGATGATCTCATTTCCAACACAAGTTGGATGCCCATAATTCAATTACCATGGCAGTATACTTGTACCACTTTATCTTTGACAGATTAATTAATGATGATGCTCACTCCGTTTCGATTATTTTCCTAAGTAAAAGAATTTGTAATCCTTGCCTAAATCTTTAGCTCTCCCTTTTCCATCTTATTTCATAAAGGCAAACAATGTTGTTTTTTCGTCTTTTCATGGCATTGGTAATTTCAGATGTCTTTTTATTGAAAGTGCTAATGTTCCAAGTTGCTATCTAAAATTTCTGCCATTGGACTTGCTTCTTTACCCACACTCATCCTTCATGTGGGAACCCTTGTCTTCTTTCCTCAACATCTAGGCAACAATGTTGCACATCATTTTTAGATGACACCCTAGCAAGCCCTTGCCCATTTTCTATAGCAACCAAGCCTTGTGATTGTTGTGCATTGCATCTGGGAAAGCCCTAGCATTTGCAAAATCTAAATAAGAACTCATCCATAAAAGTTGGTATGGTTTTACAACTGGCTCTAACCTTAGGCTAACCCTTTTCCTTTTATATGCAGGCTTGGAACTAGCATTGGCCAAATTTTTGTTGGTAATCATTTTCCTTTGCTAATCTCAAGCAAACCTTGTAGAGTGTGTCCGCATAACGGAGTGAGAGTAAAGACAGACATGAATGTGTTGGTATAGTTGTATATTGTAAAAAGGCTTATGAATATGGCGCAGTTTGCTAGCAGGGGTGCAAGCACGAATTATATGTTGCCCAATATTTTTCAGGGAAGTAATGAAGCCCCATGACATACCTTCCAATATAGTTTGTGATAGATATTTCAAATTCACAAGAAATTGTTGCATATCTCTATCGAAAGTTTTGGACACAGCAATGTTTTCCATTCAGCCTATCCTCCACAAAGTGACGGTAAGACTGAAGTTGTTAACAATACCTAAGCAAACAGTTCTAAGGTATCAATGTAAAAGAAATAATTGGGTATGGGAAATTTTCAGAGGTTGAACAGGCATGTGGATGGGATTGAACTTGTGACCTGTTGGATGCAAAATCACAACTCCTATAAACACTGAATCAATCCCGTGGTTGTATAGTTGTAAATCCACAAACTCCTGCCAATAGAAGCGAATACAAGTGTTGCTAAAATGGTGGGGTTAAAGTAACTTCCACAACATCAAAGCAACTGTTGAAACTTCTTAGTTGTCACTAAGTTAAGTTTAATCTGTTTCTTACTTGTTTGGATTGTGACTTCTTTCCCACCAGTGGATAGAAGTGTAAGAGTCTTATTCCAACAATCCCAACATCCTTCATGCTTAGCCAATCAATCCATTGCAAGAATCACATCATACTCTCTAAGTCCCATTACCAAAAAATCACTGTACCATCTGTATCTTTGTATGATTTTTAATTGTGCTTATTAGTCAATTTTTTTTAGGCTTAGGGGAAAAAGAATGTCAGTAAACTAAAACATTAAAATCCTTTCAAGAGAATGTCGTAGTTATACCTGAGAGAATACCAATCCACATAATTTTTACTGCAACTGGAAGAAATGGTCTTTTTTTTTTCCTTTTTGCTGTAAAAAATATTTAAAGCAAATTATTCATCATATTTGAAAGGCACTTCACTTATTAAAGTGGTATTGTTGATTCTTTCATTTTTTAAAGTCAGTGTACTGAAATATTTGTAATGATTGGAGTGGACCGTTCATTTTTTTGTTTTGTTGTAAGAAATGGGAAGCTGATTCGAAACGACTCGGCATGAAAGTAAAAGAACGGGAAGATGCAGTACAGAGAAAAAGAAATGATTTAAGTACTGTGGAGCAGCATTTACTTTTACTCCAGAGTATGTTTTAAACATTCTGTTGCAAATCTTTTTTTCATGAGTCAATTCTTCATTCAGTCATCATTCCCTTTTTAATGTTGTTGCAGGGGATTTTGATAAATGTCATCATTCTTCTAAAGGAGATGTCAAAGGCCTTTCAGAAAAGGCCATACTTGACACACAGAAAACATTAGAAGAAATAAAAAATCAACGAGGATCTGCAGCTGCTTTATGGGTTAACTTTAGAATGGGACATAAAAATTCACATATGATGAAGGAAGTGATTGGGATAGTTGCATTATTAGCAAGGGTGGAAGATGATTTACTTAATAGGTAATTTGCTTCTAGAAGTTGTTTGTAAAGTTTGTTTTCCATCAAAAAGCTTATCATTTTTCAAATGCTTGTAATTTCTAGGATTCTTTCTGAATTCTTGGGAATGGAAAATATGCTTGCATTGGTGTGCAAATCTCATGATGCAGCCGACACCCTTGAGAAATATGACGACAATGGTGATTTAATGTCAGTTGGCATGCATGGTTTAGCAAGCGAACAAAACCTTAAAGGAAGGTTTCGGGTGATCTGTCTTGATGATATAGAGTACGTAGCATGGTCTGATAAATTTGAAATCAATATATCATTTAGAGACATCTTGTATATGCAAAATGGTTCTCTGTAGCATATAATATAAATTACCAGTTTGCAGGTTGTATATCCTTGTAAATTTATATTTTTGCCAGGACTATCATCACAAGTTTTATGTTATGTGCAAGAAATCAAATTTTATATGAATACTGGTACACATTTATTTAATAACAGGTCGTACAGTGGAGCTTGTAACGGTGAGGACCCCCAGAAAAGACTTTTAATTGCGGATCCTAAATCATCAGCAGGAGACATCCCTGACGGATTTATTGGATATGCTGTAAACTTAATTATCTTGGAACCTGACAACAATTGTTCGTTACCCATCTCACCTAAGAGATTGAGAGGAACATTATTTTTTCATCTTTTCCAGTACCTGCAAGTATACAAAACAAGACTTCATCTGTATCGGGCCATGCCTTATATTAAAGATGGAGCCGTATCATTGGATGGAGCCATTGTTAGACAACGAGGTGTCCTGGAATGTGGGACCAGGTAAAAGAATTATCTTGTTGATTTATTTATGTTATATATTGCTTTAATTTTGTTTTTCAGCACAAGTAACACAGAAAGTGTTACATGTCGCAAGCTTGAAAAGTTGCTTCCCCGTTCGTTCCAAATAATTGTAAAGAAAATGCCTTAACTACAGAATTACCAGCATCCCTAGATTCGCTACGTTCAATTTTTTTAAAAAAATGTTTGGTTTACTGTGAATGAATCGCTAGGTTTCAGATTTCCACTTGAGCCAACAGATTCGCCTTTTTCTATTGCTTTTTAAATCTTTACAGAGTTAACCTTAAGATGTGAAATGTCTCTGGATTCACAAATCTCTCGACATCCAAATAGATGCAAGAACCAGTAGATACAACTAAACAAACATGTCCCGAAAAAAAATATGACAGAACCTTCTCTTCCTAGGTCCCCACCCCTCGCTGCCGTCAACTACAGCAGTATTGATAGTCCACGGAAGATGCAGGCTAAATGCAACAGGTTCATTTTTAGCACAGGTGTTGTTTTCCTAGAGTTAGCTGAAAGCTGAGGTACAGCTATGACAATCATGCAAGGAGAGTTCAGAATGTGTGTGTAAACTCTCAAGATTCTATTGCAATGAACATGTAAAATTCTCATAATAGAATATCAATTCAATATTGTTCTTCAAATGGATGGAGAGGTAACGGCAGTTGAGATAGGGACATAAACACCCAGAAATTCAGAATAGTGGACAGCCCACGTAGTAAACCATCCAATCAACTTGTTTTAGAGTGTCCTAGCTTAATTTTATGGAAACCAGCCTTGGTTCATCGTATTGGCTTTTAGATTTAATTCATGATATAGAAATGTTAATTCCCGTTTTAGCTTTCTTTTCCTACCCACAGCCTTCCTGAATGGATTACATCAAAATAAAGGTGTCCTATTAATCCTTCTCTGCATCTTACCTTGTCAGGGAACACGTACGTGTGAAATTTCCAGTGACATCAGGAGTGAAACTTGCATCAAGCGTCAACTTAAAACTGGGAATTGAAGAGAGATTGCAGGGAGAAAAGAATGCCCTTCAGAAGGAACTTAATCAAGCTATTGATCGTTTACAGCAAGCAAAGAAAAAATTTTCAGATAAGCAGAAAGAGCTTGATCAAAGGGAATCTCAAAAGAACATTTTTCTGGAGAGGTGCCAGCGTCAGAGCTTGTTTATAAAGGATCACGAACTCAGTGGCTAGAGTTTTAACCTGTTCTTCCATAACTGGATCTTTGCTTTATGCGGAATGAATACACTGTAAATTTAAAAAAAAAAATCGGTGACAGCAAGTACTGATTTGCAATTTTGTGCTATAGTACCTACATGTTTTCTAATTGAACACGTTTTTGGGTAGCCCTGGGCATAAGGGGTCAGACTGCATGTGCAGGTAGCAAGGTTCAAGGAAAATTCTGCCACTGCACATTTTTGTCTTATGCTGTGGAATTTACGCTGTGAGCTCCAAGACACATTTTCGGAGGCAGGGAATGTAGACTCTCTCTTCTGTGATTTTTTTTGAAACCATTGTATATGTGTAATCATCATCTCCCGTCTCTGACATGCCTATTTTATTTTGAATCTGGTTAGAATCTTCCGCCCTGTATCAACGTGATGGTTGGGTTGGACAGATCGTGTATACATGGACTGGATATCCGCAATGATGTGAGGCAGTGGTGCTTTACAGTTTTAAATACTAGTTGAATTGCAGAGGAATCTGTCTTAAACTGAACATCAAGCAGGAAAAACTGAAATCTTTTAAGGGCAGGACAAATTAGTTTACATTTCTTCGTTTGGGACAAGGGAAGTGTGGGTTGTGAAGTTTATATATATATAGAATTTTTCTTTTAGCTTGTTGGGGAAGGCTGCCAGGGCCCCAAAAAAATTCTGAAACATCGGTTCAACATCAACGCAGTTTGAAACTTAAAAACTCAGGACGGGACACATCACGTCACGATTAAACTGGTATAAATTTCACAATATATGCTAAAAGAAGGGAGTTGACTCTGCATCAAGCAGCAAGTCCAATATCATGTATATGATATATGGACACTGCTACTTCTTTCAATATCGACTAGAGTTATCACAGTAGAAGCCGATAGAAGTTATGACGAAGAGACCGTTTCCGTGCAGGCCATGGAGCATACCTCAGTACATTGATAATGCTTTTTGGTACACTATGCCAAGAGGTAGACGAAGACAAAACTAATCGCTAAATAAAATAGAGGAAGCTTGTTTTTAAGATCCCAGAATTCGAAGGGTGCAATGCACTGGTAGCATTTAATGTGCAATTGTATTACGATAATATGCATCAGTATGCAGTTTACTATGGTCTTGTGTACCAAGTAATTGGAAGTGCATTTGTGCTTGAAAAATATGGAACGTTTGAAATTGAAAGGGTAATGAGTGCATTCTTACTGAAACTTGTATATGTGTGTCTATACAAACATGGTTGTGTCACTAACTTAGCCATGGTTTTCTAAATGCAGAGATCAGCTTTAAGATGTGACCTATGATGAAAAATTGTATCAAGAAGATAGGAAGATTATCCTTGGGGCTTTTAAAGGAAATAAGAGAATAAGTACATTCAGAAAAGAAGTTAGTGGTGAAGTGAGAAAGTGCAAGAAAAAGTAGAGTGTTCTATGGCAACAAAGCAAAAGACAAAATGAGTTTGAATACATACAAAATAACAATGAACATGGCAAAGAAATAGTGAGTTATGATAAACTTAGCACTTTTGATACCTTTTATAAGAAGCTATGAACTAAGGCATGTAAAAAGGATTTTCGAGTTGGCCAAGACTCATAGTCAGAGGAGCTATGAGGACTTTGATCATATTAGCTAAAGCAATGAAAATTGTATTTTCAAGCATTTCTTAACAAGGAATTTCTTAGGGATGAAGCTTGTGACATTGAATAAAACATAGGAATAACTAGTCCCTAACACATGTATATAAGTAGGTTTGGAATTTCAAATTATGAAAAGGTATTACAAATTTCTAGAAAACACATTTTTTATTTGAAAAGAAATCATTAGAAATTGGAAATTTTTATTACATCCAAGAAATCACAAAGAATTTATTGGATTTATTAGAAGATGAACTATAGTTTGTTTGCACAATCTACAAATAATTGATCCAACCTATCTCAATAAGAAGATGAGAGTTGATTCTTACTCTAGGAATTTGATTCCTTAAATGAATAGGAATAGCTAATTGGATTTATTAGAAGATGAACTATAGTTTGTTTGCACAATCTACAAATAATTGATCCAACCTATCTCAATAAGAAGATGAGAGTTGATTCTTACTCTAGGAATTTGATTCCTTAAATGAATAGGAATAGCTAATTGGATTTATTAGAAGATGAACTATAGTTTGTTTGCACAATCTACAAATAATTGATCCAACCTATCTCAATAAGAAGATGAGAGTTGATTCTTACTCTAGGAATTTGATTCCTTAAATGAATAGGAATAGCTAATTGGATTTATTAGAAGATGAACTATAGTTTGTTTGCACAATCTACAAATAATTGATCCAACCTATCTCAATAAGAAGATGAGAGTTGATTCTTACTCTAGGAATTTGATTCCTTAAATGAATAGGAATAGCTAAGAATAGATACTATTGAGTGCTAGATGATAAATCTCCTCTAATAGAATGTAAATAAAAATGTTTTTTTCTTGACATGTTCAACAAAACTTTAGCCAAGACTTTCTCTTTTATAATTTTCTAAAAGAGCCCTTTGTTTAAAGGATAATCCTCTATAGCAATATTCCATGATTGAAGTCATAATTTTCTTTGATGCAACCATCCATTTTCTTGTGTAGCCTTCATTATCTTCTTAGCATAATTAACTTCCTCCATGTGATTTAACTTCCGAGTATAAACAATAAATTGACAAAGGACTTCAGCTTCAAAAGGATGCAAATCTACATTTAAAAGTAAGATATCATAAGAATACATTTTCACTTGAAATTCACATACAATAAATTATTTTTGAACATGCTCTAATTTTTTCCAATTATGTGTGGAAAGAGAAGGTCCCTAAGCAACACATCCATATAATAATATAGGTTGGACAAGAATGTGGAAAAGTTTTTTTCTAATCTCCCATATTTCCTACTACAATTATTTCTTAGAGCAAATAGAGCTCGCATGCCACTTGAAACCCTTTAAGCAATAAGGGTATTACAACTATAATTACTAGCAAATTCAACTCCTAAATATTTATAAGATTCACATATGTCAAGTTGTTTTTTTTTCTCCAAGTAAAAAATTGTATGTTTTATTTCTAAAATTTTAGTTTTATCAATATTTACTTTCACACCACACCCACACCAACCCCCACAACTGCCACCACCCCACCCACACCCAACAAGTCTTGGCTTGGTAACCCCATGTCACAGGTTTGATTCTATTAAGAAGCATTGAGTTATAAATTTCTATAAATCTTAGGGCGTGCTTAGGTTTTAAATCACCATATCACTATCATAAAAGGGCTACAAAGAAGCACAATGCTTATAATATACAAGAAATGGTTATTGAAATTGAGGGATTCTTAGTTCATAACAATGTCTTAGCACTTATTTGGAGTTGAACCTATGACTTTCACTACAATAAGACTAAATGCTCACTAGGGAAATGATCTTTGAAATCAAAGAAAGTAGGGTACATAATAAAAAATATTATAATTAATAGTTAAACTTAAGCATTTTTTATTTTAAATAAATTATACTATAAAGTTTCAAACTTTTATAAATTTGTATAGGATAATCAATTAAGTCAATTTTCTATTGTCTAACTAGTATTATGTACAAAAGAGATAGTGGACAGAAGATATTTTTAGTTTGAGTAATATTTTAGACGCCTTTATATCATACCCAGATTTACTATATTAGCTATGTCTTAGGGTTACAATTAAAGCATGGTTATACCATTAAATTTTTAAAATGTAGCATGCTAGCTATATGTCTTAGAGTGTACTTATGGTCAATTATTTCTTGCTTCCAATATGACCTATCCGTATGTCCAACAACCCCTCCCTCTTTAAATAAAAATAAGAACCTCACAAAGTTACATATGGAGTTATGGCCTTTTTTAAAAAAATATAATTAAACAATAATTAAAAATACGTAACACCGGTTGTCCTTTGTTTTTTTCTATGGTAGCTGCCAATTGAATTTGTGGAGGTTGTTGGGCCGGCACAAACTACGTGTGCATTGACTTGTTCATGGATTAAAGCCAAAACTTCCCAGCTAAGCTATTAACACAATCTACAATCCAATCCAGATACTTACCTGCCAGTCCCAGACAGTCCAATCCACATTTCAGAGAGAGACAGAAGCAGACAATACAAGCTAAGCAAGCAAATGAGGGGCTTTCTGGTTTGGTATTTTATTTTTCTTCCCATCATCATCATCATCATCCCATCTCATCTCTTCTCTTCTCTTGTGATTGATTGATTACAATACTTGATTGACCCATACATGACATCTCATCATCTTATGTCATTACAGCACAACAAACAGAAACAGAAACTCTCAGACAGACAGACACACAGACCGACGCTCGCTTCAGCGCTCCCTATTTGCTGGGTTGGAATTTTGATCCATTGCACTTGCATTGTCGCCAATTCGAAATGTCATGGTCACCAAGTCTTGATTGAATTCAAAAACAATTTAGGCGTGAAAAGCCTACCCCGTATGACGCAGCCCAGCCCAGCGCACAGACGGACGGACGCTCTGTTTTACCACAAAACAGCAGCAGCAGCAATCTTGGTCCATCCCATTGGAGGATGATATGTGTTGTTGTTGATTGCATTGCCGCCGAGGCCGACCTATTCCTGCAAATGCCAAAACGGCCACCCCTCTCGCACTAAATAAATCAGCATTACATTGTACCTCCGAAACCGATGGACTTCTTTTTAAATGCCCAGCCATCTGCATGCATATGAATGATCTCAGCAAATTTGACCTGCTCTCCGATCCATGGCCAAAAGCGTTTCCGTGGCACGCCTGCTTATCTCGCACATTATTATACGTTTTGGGCCAATGGCACGCCAAAGTTGTTGAGAATCCGTTGGTCAAATCGCCTGCGGCCTTTAAATCACCATATCACTGTGACGACGACGCATCATCGTCAGTCCACCATGCCATGGCTCGTCTCAGACGGAAATCCCAGCAAAATCGCCATCTTAAGAACAATTAATATACTCAGACTAAATACAGCGGAGCAAAGGTCTACACAGAGATTGGTGCTGGGTCCACGCCACATGCCCCACATACCAACTTCAAACCTCCACCTCGGCTCTGCAACACGAACGCATTTTATTAAACCACGCAGCTGTAGCAGCAGCGACAAAATCATTTTGGAGTGTTTTATGACGTGTGCCAATAGATCTCTACAGTGTTCCGGATGAGTTACAGCCTGTATGCAGCTCTTTTGTCAACGGTTAAGCGTAGCTGCTTGGTTTACGTTCGTAACAAAATCAGTAGAGTATTAGATTCTGCGGTAGAATCTGGCGCGGCGTAGAATTTTTATGTTGATCTACAATTTTGCACGACACCATTTAAATTCCGAACACGACCAATAATTGAGCGGGGTACAGCTTATGCATGTATCAGGAAAATCATATGTTATCTGTTAGTTGGAATAGGTCAGGTCAGCGTTTTGATATCCACATAGTTGGGTCAGTTTCCAGTTCCAGTTTAATTAGGAAGCAGCCTGACGTACAGGTATGCTTGGCGAACAGCGGCGCCAGAAAAGAAATTTTATTGAATGCTAAGAAGAAAATGTTATTTTCTTGAAGAACCTTAATATAGTTTCAAATGCTATCTTAATTGATTGACCGTATAGAATATTGAGGAACGCTGGATTGGAGACTTGGGCTTGGGCTTGGACAGTCATGGAGTTGAAGTGGTGCACATGCGGAACGAAGCAAAATTCGTTGCGAGGTATGCGCAAGGTTGAGCTCTAACGTACAACAACAACAACAACGTGAACATGCAGTGCAATGCAATGCAATGGAACTCAGCCCAAGCCCAAAAGATAAAGGAAGAGGAACAGGAACAAGGACAGTGGCATATACGTCAGCACTGGATCTACTCCACTGGTGGGCTTTCCATCCGCATATCCATCTGGTAATTCTTCTTAATACGGTATATTCACTTTCAGGGGCGCCGCTGCCAATAAAAGGGGAGGAGATTCAGAGCTGTGTTTGCGTGCTTGCTTGCTGTGCCCCTATTTGTGAATCGTGGCGAGTTTGTGCGCGCGCATACGTTCGTGGCATTTGTGATCCGCTCTGCCTCTGCTTCTGCCTCTCCTTCTGCACTTACTTTGCAGTGCCACTCCCGCTTCTGTAACCGAGATCATTCCATTCTGTTGCGGTTTCGTTTCGCTTCGTCCCTTTCCTTGCCGTGTTATCGTTGGTCCTGAGAAGCTTTAATTTGGCTTCGAAACGCTTCTGTGCCTCATTTATCGGCTCTCTGCTGTTTCTGCGATTTCAATCGCACTTGGGCACTGGGTTCTGTATTTGGGCTTGGTTGCAGTTCTCAGAAGAAGCCATGGGCAAGGGTATCTCTCGCTAAGCTAAGCACCATTGGCCTCACGCTGGCATTGTTGCAGAGTCTGTCATCATACCCCCTTCTTGATTGTGAGAAAACTGCATTAGTGTCTCTCTTTCCAGGGCTCTGACAAATCCGCAAGAATGTCTTGGACTCTCTACCTCATCCTCCGCCGCTAATCCAAACAGGCAGTTTAGCAACTGGCTGTCCTCCGATTCATTTTGCTTGAAAACACCAGTTGTTGTTTCAGGGGGCTCAGCGAATTCTTCAAGATGTCTTGGACTCTCTACCTGATCCTCCGCCGCTAACCACTTTTTACACCATTTTTTTGCTCTTTGATGCAGCAAAGAGCCGGCCAGTTTGGAACAAATTTGTTTTTCTGTGGATTCCATGTTCTTGAGATTCTGTGTTCTTTATGCAATTAACCAATAAGGTGCAACTATTTTTGGTTCAAGGGTTTTTTCTTCCTACCATGTAGTTGCCCGTTTTGCAGAAAGCTTGGCATCCATTACCACACCGGACAAGTTCAGTTCCTGTGTAAATTCTAAGTTTTAACGATTTGTTTTATTTTTCTTTTTTCTCAAATACTTTCAAGGGGAGTTTTTGTTTTGTGAAAACTTTTACGCACACCGATTTTCCTCCAAGGCATGGAGGAAACTTTTGTGCCCTTCAGAGGCATCAAAAATGATTTGAAGGGGAGACTGCCATGTTACCGACAAGACTGGCTCAGCGGATGGAAGTCGGGAATCAGGTATCTTATTTGCT
Organism: Gnetum montanum; assembly: GCA_015680685.1. Taxonomy (NCBI): domain Eukaryota; kingdom Viridiplantae; phylum Streptophyta; class Gnetopsida; order Gnetales; family Gnetaceae; genus Gnetum; species Gnetum montanum. Next base: position 21,018 of record MNCI01006387.1, read on the forward strand.
ATTAACTTACTAGTATTTACTCAAATAAGGATTCGACTCACTAAAGCTCCCTGGTCAAATCGGAGAAACTTAGCAGTAGCGGATATACTAATTTACATATGTTACCAATCAAAAGCACCCTGCAAACTGTACAATTTTACCGACTATTGGGTTTGTATGCTCTAATGTAAACGTGGTTGTCTCTGTACTTTGTAGGATTCTCGCACCAACAACATACATCTTTTTTGCCTCCGCCATTCCTGTGATATCATTCGGGGAGCAGCTCGATGTTAACACAAGTAAGATAATCTCACAGTATTTCTTGGTACCGTCTTTTTACTGAATCTGAAAGTATTACGTATTAATCCTGTTTTGTGTTCATGTTTGCAGATGGCATCATCACTGCAGTTCAGACGCTGGCATCAACTTCAATGTGCGGAATTATACACTCAATTGTGGGGGGTCAGCCTTTACTGATTCTTGGTGTAGCAGAACCAACTGTACTGATGTATACATTTATGTATAATTTTGCCGAAGGCAGAGCCGATTTGGGCACAAAACTGTACTTGGCTTGGACAGGATGGTGAGGTCTTGCAGTAGACAATTCTGTTGCATCAATTGATTTATCCTTCCATTGCAATACTTACAGGCTTGTTCTTGTATTCTCTTGGGACAGGGTATGCGTTTGGACAGCCTTCTTGTTGATTCTGCTTTCAATCTTAGGTGCCTGCTCAATTATCAACAGGTTTACAAGGATTGCTGGTGAACTATTTGGTATGCTCATTGCAATGCTATTTATGCAGCAGGCAATAAAGGTAAGGGAACAATCATACTTCGGTGATCAAGTTTCGACATACAAGTAAATTACTGTTCGCAAAATTTAGGTGCAGAAAATGATTCTGCAAGAGTTCCAAATTATAGGGGAAGAAGTAAAAGCATATATTCTTTCGCTTGAATCTGGGTTTTCCCACGCACTACCTAGTTTGTAAATTCAAGATTTCAACAGACCTGCAATGAACGAGTAGAGGTAAAATTGCAGGGCCTTGTTCAAGAATTTCGTATTCCAAGAGAGGCATCAAATCGAAGCCTTGAACAACTTTCTCCATCCTGGCGTTTTGGGAATGGAATGTTTGCCATAGTTCTATCATTTGCCCTCCTCCTAAGCAGCTTGAAAAGCAGGAAAGCAAGATCTTGGCGTTTTGGGTCCGGTAAGCTTATGATTTCAAACTTACCAGGGTTCCGTCTCCTGCTGCCCCTTTCCTCTTACAAAAACAGGCGTTTTAAACCACAGGTTCAATAAGAGGGCTTATTGCTGATTATGGGGTTCCCTTCATGGTTCTTGTTTGGACTGGAGTTTCATATGCACCTTATGGGAGTGTCCCGGCAGGAATCCCACGCCGCCTTTTCAGTTCCAATCCATGGTCCAAGGGTGCTTATGCTAATTGGACTGTTATCAAGGTACTACTGCCTCTGCGATAGCTCAAATCAAGATGAATCTCTTTGCAGTTCATGCTTTAGCTTCTCGGCATACACCTGCCTATGCTTATTCTTAAAGCTGCTAATATGACGACTTTGCTTTTTCAGGATATGCCCAACGTGCCGGTAGTGTACATCATCGGAGCATTCATTCCAGCTACTATGATTGCCGTACTTTATTACTTCGATCACAGTGTGGCATCCCAGTTGGCACAGCAAAAGGAATTCAACCTGAGAAAGCCATCTTCATACCATTATGATCTATTGTTACTGGGCTTCCTGGTAAGCAGTGCTATTCCAAATCGCAAGCTTTTTGCATCGTGATAATCATCATCATCCTAGACTTGTCCCAACAATGGGTTAGTCCATGATAATCAGTGAACGTGAATTAATTTCAACAAATATGTTTCAGACAATCATATGCGGTCTTCTTGGGATCCCTCCATCTAACGGTGTTATTCCTCAATCTCCAATGCACACAAAGAGCTTGGCTACCCTGAAACATGAGGTAATTTTTTAATTTTAGTAGATTGAACATCAGCCCTTGATTCTCGAAATAAGAATATTTAGAACGTTACCGGCACTGATGATGTTATTGCAGTTGATGCGTATCAAATTGATTAAAACAGCTCGCAAAAGCATCGATGAAAATGCAACATTGGGACAGTTGTATGGAAACATGCAAGAAACGTACAAACAACTGCAAACACCACTAGTGTATCAGGCTCCTTCCTCTCTGGTAAGGAAGCGATTGGTTCTCTTTCCTCTCTGGACTTTTTAAACAATTTTTAGCTCATGGCCACTACATCCTCATACGACAATCTTGATGGATACTAAAGGGACTAAAGGAACTGAAGGAGAGTACCATTCAATTAGCTACAAGCACTGGACATGTTGATGCACCAGTCGATGAAACAATTTTCAACGTTGAAAAGGATGTCGATGAGCTTCTGCCCGTGGAGGTCAAAGAGCAGAGATTGAGTAATCTGTTACAGGCTTTACTGGTTGCAGCATGTCTTGGTGCAATGCCCATCATTAAAAAGATTCCAACATCAGTTCTTTGGGGATACTTTGCTTTCATGGCTATTGAAAGTCTCCCTGGGAATCAGTTCTGGGAAAGGATTTTGTACCTTTTGACAGCTCCAAGTCGCAGATACATGTAAAAATTTATTTGTTTTCTACATTCAGGCTATCCTGATCCACGGTTGCTTTCTCGTAATTGCTAATGATTGATTGTGCTAATTGCAGGGTACTTCTGAAATACCACGCTACATTTCTGGAGACAGTGCCATTCAAAACCATTGCAAGTTTTACAATTTTCCAGACTCTTTATCTGTTGGCCTGTTTTGGCATCACATGGATACCAATAGCCGGAGTTCTTTTTCCATTGTTAATCATGCTGTTGGTGCCAGTCCGGCAATACATTCTTCCTAAGTTCTACAAAGCAGCGCACCTTTATGACCTGGATGCAGCAGAATACGAGGAGGCACCTGCAGTGCCCTGCAACGTTGCATTGACCGTAAGATATTCTTGTTTTGTTTTGTGTGTTTATTTATTTGCAATCGAAGTTCTAAGACAATCTTTCTGGTTCCTTACAACAAATAAACTAAACCCGCATTACAGGAAGCTGGAACTATTGATTTTGGACGAGTAGATGAAGGCGAAGTTCTGGATGATATGATCACAAGGGGTCGTGGCGAGATAAAGCACACTTACAGTCCCAAGACCACTAGCTCAACTGAAGGCACTTCTCCTTATGGAGCAAGATCTCGATTCAGTCCACGTACTGCCGGATCAACATCTCAATTTAGTCCGAGCACTGCCGAAGTTAAGGGCATTTACAGTCCAAAAATTGTGGAACTGAGACAGACTTACAGTCCTCGCAGAGGAGACACCAGTCGCCGCTCCCCGCTTGCAGATCAAGACAATAACAAAGGCCCACGTGACTCTGTTTGAACTTTGAAGCAAGTACACAAGTGAATGCTTTCCCAATGAGGATCCCAAGCATCAAGAAATAAGTACTGTGCATTTGTTGTGTGCTGATCCTTGTCTTCCCTAACTAGAGTGCCATGTATCTGGATATGGATATGCGTGTGTGTGCTCCCCTCAATCCTCGTTTCGTCTCCTGGAATGTTGTGAAAATGTGTTCTATGTAGTTGATGTGTGTGGTAATGGAAGTCAAGCTTTTAGAATCTTGATCGTGTTCCAAAATCTTGTTTGAATTTTCCTATAACAATATTCCGATTCTGATTATCGTTGAAAATGATTACGAATCGCGAAGCTTCATGCTTCTGTTTAAGCAAACAACTCTAGAATTTTGAAAATAAGCAAACAAAGTCTATGACAACGTTAAATTGTAAAATAAAATGATACAAGGCATTTCTACTCGGTTCGTCGGCTGCCTCGGAATTGAAAACACATTTTGTACTTAAACGGAAATAGAAATATCTTTATACAGGAATACTTAATCAATAAGAAGCTTGTAAACTGTGCGTTGATGACGGAAGTCGTAGACGAAGAGCTTCCCGCACAAAACGTTAAAAAGCCAGAGAAACATGTTAATGGCTATCATTTGCGCACAAAAATAAAGCCATTTGCAAGAATTAAAAAGCACAAAAGTTCGTTCTATAACAACCGTGCTCTGCTTAATCGACTAACAACAATCTCGCATGATCTACTAGCAACTCTCAGTTTCACTTATTGAATAAATCACTTTCAGTTTCATAACATCATTTGCATGTAATAATATTACTCCTGTGATAAAAAAAACCCCTAATTGATTACCCGCTTTGGATAAGCCTCCGCCTTCGGTCGTCGAAGCGCGCACTCTATCGAAATGGCTTTGTCAGCTGAAAGAAATTACTGTCGTCTAGCAATAATCTGCAGGCACATCATTGAAACCGATATAGAAACAGATATTCATATGTAACGCAGTTTTATCCAAATCCAGGATTCCAATAGTAAAGAAACAATCATGCATGGTAGTAAGGAGAAACGAAAATTCTCAGAATAAAATTTTACTGATGTTAGTGGTTTGCAGCCAACAAAAGAAAAAGACATGAGCCTGCTTTTAACCTGATTGTCCAAATCTGTCTGTACAGGCTGTCTGCGTGTATTTGTCGTTGCTTCCGAGTAGGGTTTGTGTAATCACAATAATTAAAGATTCGCTTACTTTCTTGCGCAATAGCTTCAGATCATGATCCAACCTTTTTCCTGTTATTTTGAATAATTATGTTGATTCTGCGATCCACTAGCAGGAAGAGGGTCAAACGTGGCGCTTCTCGATTCCGGATTATGGGTAAACATGGATCAAAAGCAAAACAACCACCTTGTTACCTTATTAATTTACGGTATCGGAATCTTGCAATGTTTATCCTTTGTTCCACTCCATTTATCAACGGTAAAAAATATATTTGACTGATGTAGCAAGCCATCACATCTTATGTTAAACGCGTCGTTGTGTTATTCTTATGTTATATTAAAGTATTTTGTTGTCCATTGTATGTGATAGGAAATAGATATTCAAAATTTCAATTTTGAGGTGTTGTTAAGGTATTCACAAGCTTCAAAAAAATCTTTATCTCATTGTCATCATTGTAGCCTTGTCTCAACAAAATAGGGTTGACTAAATGATTATCACCTTGAGTTATGGTCATCATTCCGCTAAGTAAGTTTGGGAGGGTTGGTAGATGAGCAAAAACCTAACGTCTTCAAGTGGCTCCACCCAGGCTCAAACCTAGGTCTTCGACATGTGAAACAAACACCTTACCATCACTCCAAATGACAATCCCTCTAGAAAACCTTTATATAAAAATAAATACTAAAGGTGCATTATAGAGACGAAGTACAAAAGAAAATATTGAATCCAACCATTTGACCATAGGCAATCTAAATCTAAAACACTAAAGCAAACAATAGTACCTCTAGCATGATATAATTTTAGAATGATTGTTGTGAGAAATATTTTTGCTAAGCTAGGCACTCTGCTATAAAGGAGAATCAATTCTTGGGTTGAAGTTAACCAAGTCAAGAGAAGGTATCAAGTAGGTTTTACAAAAAATCACCTTAATTATTCTCAAACACTATATGGAATTTGCAAAATTGCCTAATAAAAAGTTTTTATTTGCTTTATTGATTTTGCAAAAGCATATGATTCATACAAAACTATGGTTGCACTTGTATAAAATTGGCCTTCCTTCAAATTTGATTGTAGCAACTCAAACATTGTACGAGGAAGTGATTATTGAAATTACAAACAACAATTTAGAGAAAAAATTTCATTCCAAAGCAAAATCGAAGCTATACAAGTTTATCCACTTTCTCCAACTCTCTTGGTTTCTTTATTGATGAAATACAAGAATGGTTATGTAATGGGCAATATAGTCATGCTATCAAAATTGAATCCCAAGCAATGACTCTCCTTTTGTATGCAAATGATGATGTCTTAATCTTCACTACTGCAAAAGATATGCAAAATATGTTGCAAATTTTAGAAAATTATTGTCACTTTTTTAGTTTTCAAGTGAATGTGGGTAAAACCAAATTGTTGATCTAGGGTACAAGAAATACCTCTTATAACTTCTATTTTGGAAGTACCGTGTGTAAATAATAAATTCTTGTAAATATTTGGGTCTCATTTATATGAGCAATTACATGTGGGGGAAGTGCATCAAAGAAAGAATAGCAAGAGGTTTCAAGGCTATGCATGCTTTCAAAAACAATTGCAAGGATTTAGGACTTTGGGCTTGGAAGGTTAAAAAAAATCAAATTGCCATACTATCATCTATCTTATTATATTGTACAGATATGTTGTTTGGGGACCTAAACTCAATGCTAAACTTTGGAAAGATATTGAAAGAGTTAAAAAAAAAAAAGAAATTCTCGAAGAGTTAAAGGTGATGATGCAAATATGTTACTTAATGTTATTATATCAATGTGATTTATTACCTTTAGAAGCAGAAGCCTTGTCCTAATTCATTACATAAACTCATAACTTGCATATCTCAAGGTAAGACAAATTCTCTAAAGCAAGTCTTGAGAATTCGATAAGATCATGATTGGTCTTTTCAAGGAATGCAATGGTTGAGAAAATGGAATATCTATTGGGAGGACATGTAACAAAATCTTAAGCATGTTAACCAATTAGCTAAGTAGAAGGTTTTAATATAAATATGATCTAATGTAGAAGGTAAAAAAAAATTATTTACACCACATTAGATCCAATAAATCAGATACAGAAGCTTACTATCTCTCAAGTGCTACTCCAAGTAAGCATAAGAATGCTATTAGCAAGCTTCACTTAGATTCTCATAATCTTAAAATTGAAGGTGAAAAGTGGATTTAACTTCCCTAAGAAAAGTTCATTTGTAGGTTGTGTAGGTTAGGAGCCCTTGAAGATGAGTTACATGTGTTTCTTTTTTATGCTATCTCTACCCATTTAAGACAACATTAGAATCTTATAATAAAAAAATGTGCATGATTTTTTTTGTTACCCTAATTGATGCTTGGTCAATTTGTAAAGTCTATCTTTATTTTTCATGAAAATATAATATCTATCAAATAGATCCTAAGGATTTTTTGATGCAATAAAGCTTTAATTTTAATTTTAATTTCATAATTCTAACAATGATATCATTAACACCCAATGCTACAAAAAAAGAGATTATCAATAAAGCCCAAATGAAATTCATCACTCACTCATTGATGATACAATTTATGTGAAGATTTATTATGAGAAGCTTTTAGAGGGGATTGGTTAATAAAGTTTTGCAATTAAGCAACCATGGTTGTAGTTGATTGATCTTGATTCCTATAGTGGTATTTCCATTTTGGATGCATAAATGAAGATTTATAAACTAACAAATAAAAGAGAGAATAGTATGGACTAAAAATGATACTAAACAAGCTATCATTATGTTTCTTCCAAATAAGGAAGAACTCAACCATTTAAAAGCTACTTTAGGATTAGAGATGACAATTAATATGTAAGGCTAGGTGGTAATCATAAATTAAAGAAAAGTCCCCAAGTTGATTTAACCTTATGGCATTTCCAAAAAAGACATCTAAAAGAAATTTTAATGCATCACAAAAGGCACATGAAGAATGTTAAACCCTAGCTACTATATTCTTGAGCCCATTAATAATCCATTATTAATTATAGATTGTATGATTATATTAATTCTAGGTTATCATTTGGTCTTTCATAATTTCTTAAAAATATTTCTTCACTACTCAAAGTCATAGTTAATACTCCATTTTTTATTTCATAATTTCCTAAAAATATTTCTCTACTAATCAAAGTCACAGTTAATACTCCAATTTTTTTTATTTAAATAGTGCAAGGGAAGTTTTCTTGGCAACACCTTCATAATGAATTTGAAGAATACAAGATCAAGAATGTGAGAGTGAGCACTCTAAAATTAATTATTAATGATTTTGGTACTTGAATCTACCTTGCAAAAATAGAAATTATAGCTTACAAAAAAAGTTTGATAGTACTCAAAGATAGGAACCTTATGAATAAGATATATGTCTTACCCATTATTCATCCATAGTATCATTCTACCTTTGGAATGATAATTGCTTTAAATTTCTCACAAAAGATATGTGAAATTCGTTAAAGGCAAAGGCTATAGCAACTAATCACCATAAGAAGTAGAACTAAAGCATAGTAAAGTTTTTTAAAAAGGTTTTATTAGAAGTGGCATTAATAAAAAAAATAATTTCATAAGTAATTATATACTTTATGAAGTGTTTCCTATATCTAAATTACTATAAATATTTCATAAAAAATAAAAATTAGAGGAATTTTAAAATTCATTTGTTTACAAGAAAAAGTAAAAGTATTTAATGTGTAGACATACTTTGAAATGATCCTAACTACTTAAGAAAAAATTAATTTCTTTGAATGATTGACCCAAATAAAGTTGGCACCAATTCATGCATGTTGTTCACTATCTAAATTTATAAATAAAAGGCCTTATATCTCATTTGGAAGATGATTTAAAAACTCTAAGTAATACAAAATTCTCAACCCTTCTTAAATTACTCTCAACTAGTTTCAATTCACAAGTTCATTCACAAACTATTCTAAGTTAATTTCTAGTCTATTCATAGTCAAATTAATTCACAAACATTCTTAGCTAATTCACAAATATTTTAACACCATTCATAGGTTAAAAAATAAATATTGAATTCAATCTCTTTCTTAAATTATAGTTTCAAGAAGTTAAAAGGCATGGAAGACCTAAAAAATTCATGCCAAAAATAAATAGGTTTCAAAGTGATTCACAAACATTCTTAGATAATTCACAAATATTTTGACTCTATTCTTAGGTTAAAAAATAATGACTAAATTCAATCTCCTTCTTAAATTATAGTTTCAAGAAGTTAAAAGGCATTGAAAACCTAAGAAATTCATGCTGAAAATAAATAGGTTGGTGATATCATTTGTCCCTAAAATTTTGTAAGCAAACAAATCTTCAAAGACCATTTAGATGAAACCAATATCAAATTCAAATTCCTCTAGATGATGAATATATTGCTCATCACCATGGCATCATGAGCTCATAAACTAGTATTGCATTAGTGATCAGAATTTAAACATATTTCTAAGGAGTTTTGACTAGTGTTCCACTCACATCAAACTTTCATTGCATTTGGGAATTTAATTTTTTTCTATGAGGCATCTATTGCAAGTCATGACTAGGTCATGATCATTTCAAAATAACCCTTGTATTCAACTTATAGTGATAAAAAAATAAGAACTAATTATAGTATAGTCATGATAAACTCACAAAAACTTTTGTAACCAAGAAATACTTATGTTAGGCTAATGATCAAAGCACAAGTAGCATTTTTTTAATAATTTTAAACTCAAAACCTAAATTAAAAGTTGTTATAATAATTGATCTTCCTTGTCTCAAACACGAACAAATTGGTATACAAGTAAGAGATTTGATACTTGAGAAAGATAGGATGAATAAAACTAATATTCTAAGGTGCCATATCGTTTTTGAGAATACACCAAATTTTATATTTTGAATGAATTGTATGGAGATGCTACTAGAAATTCATGAATGCTAGGACATAATTGAAGAAGGATTTCAAGTAAATTCTAATTTAATCATTCTAATGTAAGACAAAGAAAGATATATGAAGGGAACAAATAGAAAAGTGGTTGATCAAAATTATAGGCATTATTTTAGTTAATGAAACAATTGCCTCAAGATTAATTGTTGCTAGCACAACAAATGAAACATGAGAGACACTTCATTATGAATACAAAGGATCATTACAAAATTAACAAGTAAATCAATTGAAGTTTGTAACATCTTTTTTTAATAAAATATATCGTTATATAAGAAACCTTGATGAATTGGGTTGTAGATATAATGAAAGAAAGTTCAAAAAGTTATTAAAATTCTGTACAATAATTGAAGATACTAAAATGCCATATTGAATTTATTGCAAATAAGAGACTTAAATGCATACATTATTAATGAGCTGGATTCTCAAGTGAAAATAACTTAAAATGTAAAGTTTGAAAACTCATTTAATGATTATAATCAACAAATCTATATAGCTAAAACTAGAAGAAGATTCAATCAAGATGATTCATCTAAGACCAATCAATACTCCACTAAGTAAGAGAAGAAAGAAGCTAAATATCGAAGTGAGTTCAAATTAAGAACCATTGGTATGTGTAATTTCTATCATATAAAGGCTATTTTGAAGTAAAATGTTGGTTGAAGAATGGATTTCCTTCTTAGTTTTTCCATGTGATGAGCCGCGATATTGGGTCCACGATATCGAAGCCTGCTAAGAAATACCTATAAATAAGAGGTGAGCGCACTTGGTTTTGGCATTAGTTTTCTTAGTCCCTTACCCAAACTCTTGTAGTTTTCTGTTTCCAGAGTTAGAATTATTTCTAAGTTTCAGCAGTAGTAGTCATAAAGTGGATGGATATTTATTCGAGCATTGTGTACCTAAGCGCACCTTGTGTCTAGAAATAAAGATGAACTTTGTGATAAACCTTGTAGTATTTAAAATAGCTTATTTATTGCATTTAATATTATTTACAGTTATTTAATGCTTTTGTTAGTTAATTGATGTTTCTTTTATTGATTCGTTAATTTTCACAAGTAAGCACACTTAGTATGACCACTTCGAGCATACGTGGAACACTTGGTAACCCAGTAACGACTAGCGTTTGGTAATCCTAATAGTGTTACATTGGTTCAGGATATGTACGGAGAGTGGGAATGGATGCTAATGTTAGGACTAGTTAGAACCTAGCGGATTAGTTAAATTAAATTAGTTACTTAATTATTTCACTTCTCCCTTTTAGCACAAGGACATAAACATAAAAAGCATAAAAATCATATACCTCAAGTTTACTTAACCAAACAATCGTGCCATACGAGTAAGCTTGGGAAGACAACGATCGTCTAACCCATCCTTTTTTTGTGAAGGTGCATAAGCACTTAGTCCTTGGAGTTCAACCGGATCACGTGTAATGCTCATATTCATATGGTTGATCGTAGGGGTACCTCGTCGCTCATCATTAGCATCATTGCCAAGGACTTTGTTGTTTGTGCACTAATTAGAACTTAGGAATCTTTCCATCATTGGAACAAACCCTTAGGGTTAGTTACAAAAAAAAAATATAATAATACATTGCACACTGAATAATTAATCATGTCTCCTTCTTCCTATGAAATTTCTTCACCGCCTAGGTCTGACACAATGAATAGTCGGAGGTGTAGTACACATGATGATCTGCTAGTGCCCCAACAATTTCACTTGATATACGCTCATCCCGATGAGTATGTACCAAACTTTATCTTCATCCTCCACGAGGATGAACAATTGCAATGGCATGATTTAGAGGGTAACATAGTTGATGAGCCGTGATATCGTGTTCGCCCCTACGATATTGCGTACGTGATATCGTAGCCCGCCGAAACATCTATAAATAAGAGGCGACTTTCCCTGTTTTAGGCATCTAGACTTAGACCCTTAGCCAAACTATAGCAGTTTTACCATTCTAGAGTTAGAATAATTTCCATGTGCCCGCAATAGGAGTCTTAAAGTGAATGGATCTTTATTCGAGCAAATTGTACCTAAGCACACATTTGTGTATGGCAATAAAGATGAACTTTCTGATAAACCTTGCAGCATGTGGACTAAGCTAAATAGGATTTAATTATTGTTAAATGTTTAAATGCTTTCCTAGATAATTAATCTCTTTGAACCCTTGACCCTCCTAGTTAAGTGCATTTAGTACGACCACTTTGAGCACGTGTGTAACGCTTGGTAACCCAGTAACGAGTAGCGTTTGGTAATCCCAGCAGCGTTGCACTGGTCCAAGGTGTGTGTGGCAAGTGGGAACGGATACTAGTGCTAGGAAAATTAGAACTTAGTTAGTGAATAGTTAATGAAAGTTAGTCAATTAGTTCTCTTCACCTTTCCTTATTAGCATAGACATTAAAAAGACAAAAGATATAAAAATCATATACCTCAAGCTTACTTAACCATACAACCATGACAATACAAGTAGGTTTGGGAAGACAATGATTGATTAACCTTAAGTGTTCCATTAAGGCGCGTAAGCACTTAGTCCTTGGAGTTCGACCGGATCGCACGTGAGACCCTCGTATTTGTATGGTTGAGTGTAGGGGTACCTCGCTACTCATCATTGGTGCCGTTGCCGAGGACTTAGCTGTTTGTGCACTACATAGAACATAGGAGATCATTCATATCGTTGGGATGCTAGAACGAAACCTTAGGGTTGATCAAAAGAAAAATAAGACAACAGTAATTAGCACATCGAATAAGACAAAAATGTCTTCTTCTTTGCACAAAAGCACTTCACCGCCTAGGACTCACACAAGAGACAGTCGGTGGCACGACACAAGTAACCAAGATCCACCAATTCCTCAATAGTTCCAAGTGGTATATATTCATCACGATGAATATGTACCCAACTTTACCTTTATTCTCCATCAAGATGAGAAACTGCGTTGGAGAGACTTGGAGGGTAACATAGTGTTGCCTCCAGATCGAGTAGTCCTTAACATGCTCCTTCGTGCTCTTGCATGAATAGGCATGTCACAGTTATACATAGAGTACGTTGCATGTGATTACAACATAAGGGACTACCATCCCACAGAAGCGCAATGTCAATGGGACTTACAATAGGAGAGTTACCACACATCTTTGAAGGGCAAAGGACCCCATAACACTTCACCAGTATTAAGCGAAATTAAGGGTGGTGAACCTATTTCAATAGGTTCTCCACAAAACGATGTTTTCCCTCCTAATGATGGTGAGGAGGTGGTGTATTAGAACATTCACTCCATGATTCACAACCCTAGTTATGATCCCCAGGAACACCAAGTGTTCAACGAGGGAACATAAACACATGATACGGGCGGGCATTCTGATCATCATCACGATCGGGCCCGAGACCACCGAAGAGAAGGTAGGAAACATCATCATGGTGATGGTTCTCCTTCTTCTTCACCTTCATCATCACATTCATCCTCTCTTTTAGTATCAGGATGCAATCATAAGGAACCTAACCATGAGGATAAGGGTAAACAGAGTGAGAAACCTCGACGAGAGAGTCGAGAGCGAGGACGAGGGAACTTTAGAGAATCATGGCATGGAAGAAGGGAGAGTAGGGAACCACGTAGAAATCACAGAAGCTATGAATGAAATGACCATGAAGAACCCCTACTTGCAACCCAAAGCATGTTAGACATCACGAAGGCCGTAAGAATTCCTACAAGGCACCAAAAAGATAGCAGGATCAAGAGATTAGACATGAATAACATCCCACGATTTGAGGGGGGATACAACGCTAATTCTCAAAACCATTTACAAGCATTTCACGATGCATGTGCCTTGCAGAACATTGAGAATGAATGGAAAAAGCTAAAGTTGTTCCCAAGGACACTTGTAAAAGAAGCGGAAAGCTGGTACCGGTCCTTAGAACCAAAATCCATTCGAAGGTGGAGTACGATGCTAGAACTGTTTAATGATAAGTATCAAACGTACTCCCAAGTGTCCAACCTGCGAAAGCAAATCCAATGATGGAAGCAGGGAACTCATGAACCCTTGGATGCTGCCATGTGCTGATACTATGCACTGTTACATCATTGCCCGGGCCAAGGTTACTCGCAGTAGGATCAACTACGTCATCTCGTAGATGGACTTAGGCATTAAACTAGGAGAACCCTTGGAATGTATGCCCAAGGGAGATTATCAGAGCTTAGATCCCAACAAGTTCATAGATTGTTGGAGCAAGTAGCTAAGGAAGAAGGAGAGCTACGTAAGAGAGAAATTGCAGAAGAGTACAACCGCGATCCTTCCCTTCGAAAAAAGGAAGTAAGATTCTATGAGGAGGAGGAAGAGTCACCACTTAAGGAGATGGTGAATAGGAAAACCTTGCCACTCCAAAAATTAACAACAGAAGTGTCGGCAAAGGTAGACCAAATGTGGGACTCCTTAGATAGTAGATTTGAAACCATTCTCAAAATCATAGAGGAGTCTAAGGAGCGAGGTAGTGACTATGAGAAAAAGAAAAAGAGGGATTTGGACCATGCACGTAATAAAGGTAAGGGTAAAATGGCCATCATCGAAGAGGTTGTGGATTCTGATACGGACAATGACGGTGGATGTGAGATATGCCAATAGGACCATCCTAAGGAATGTTGCCCAGTAATCTCACACCTATAAGAGTCTAGGGTGTATGCACTTAACCCATGAGTTAACAAATGGCAAACACCCTGATGGTTAGCTTATTCCCAAGGTAACCCAAGGCAGTTCCACCAACCTTTAACATATTACCCAAGTGAAACTTCGCCACAACCTATTGAGCAACACCAGCAGTGGCAATACCCACAGTTATGGGGGATGCCACCACCACGACAACAATACCCTTATTGGCAACCGGATCCATATGGCTATTATGTGCAGCAACCAATCTCTTCACATGACTCTATTGGTCACATGACACCACAATGTCACTACCAAGATCGGGATTATTATAGAACTCCTTCTCTTAGGAGAGACAACCCACAGACATACCGTCCTCCAAATCCATTTGTAACTCTCACACCAATAGCTCCATTACCACCCACATGAGCAATGCAAAGGGAACTCCCCACTCAACCGTAGCAACATCATGCTACGAGAGCTATAAACCTTCAACCTGTTGCTAGTTCTGAGAACTGTACAAAGAGAAGACCTTTCTTCAAAACCAATAGTCCAACCAAGCTCTCACAACCACAAGAGATTGAGCCTCTGAACGCTCCTCCATCAAATAAGGCTTCAGGGCTTCCTTCAAGCTAAAAATCGAGCTTAACACACATGGTTATGTTAACACATGCCGTTACTAACTGGATTAATGTGGGCCACCTTCCCAGGAAATTCTCTGATCCTAGAAGCCCTCTAATCTATCTCCAAGTCTTTTGGACTCGGGTTCCAGAGTCAACCTAATATCACAAGAGATGTATAAAGCTTGGAACCTGCCTCCCTTAAGAAAGAGTAACATTTGACTAGAGCTGACCGACCAGTCCATCACTGTTCCCTTAGGACTGGTGGAGGACATTGTTACCACTGTATGTGGGTGGTCATATCTAGCTGATTTCCTAGTGATACAAGTAAATAACGGTAAGGGGGACTTCCCAATAATAATGGGAAGAGCATGGCTAAGCACTATAGATGCATGCCTAGGAATCTGTGATCTTTCCCTGGAAATATCTAAGAAAAACACTTTTGGAAAGATCAAGAAGAAGAAAGTTCCATGCATCGCATACAGTGACAGGGGGTGCCATTGCGTGCAGAAATCATGGGTTATGCAAAGTTTAACATTTCCTACATGCAATCGGTGTGCACAAGATATTAATATACAAAGGTGATTGTATGCAGTAGCCACATGATAAGAAGACACCCAGTGGCTGATGGTTGATCAAGAAAGCAACTCACTAACATGCATGGAACTAACTGAGGGAATAACTACTGCTTACATTGAAAGCATAGACACACTGGAGCAAGTTCATTACCAACTTCCAAGCTTTAAACTTGAAAACATCAACTGGGGGAAGTTGGAAATTCTTGAGAGATTTAAACAAGAGCCCCTAGATTTGAAACCATTGCCCACCAGTCTGGAGTATATGACTCTCGAAAATGGAAAATCGATGATCATCAACGCAAGTCTTGTTCCCAAACAAAAAGAAAGACTACTAAAAGTGATAAAAAAGTGGTCAAAAGCCTTTTCTTGGTCATACCTTGAGTTAACTGGAATAGATCCTAGGATATGCTAGCATAGGATTTACATGGACCCCTCCATGAAACCTTGGAAACAACCGCAGAGGCGATTGAACAAAAAATTGAAACAAATAGTAAAAGAAGAAAGAGAACAACTTCGTAAGGCTGGGTTCATATATCCCATTGCTGATAGTGAATGGGTTAGTCCTCTAGTGATCATGCCTAAAAAGGGAGGCAAATGAAGGGTGTGTATTGATTTTAGGCTGCTGAACATGGCAACATTCAAGGATCACTTTCGGTTGCCATTCGTTGACCAAGTCTTAGACACCATAGTAGGGCATCGCTATTATAGTTTTTTGAATGGTTATAGTGGATATAACCAAATAAGGATAGCACCAGAAGATCAAGCCAAGACAATGTTCACCAGTCCTTGGGGAACGTTTGCATATAAACAAATTCCATTTGGCTTGTGCAATGCTCTTACCATGTTTCAACGCCTAGTTCTAAGCATATTCCAACAGTAGATAGGAAATGGAGTGGAAGTCTTTATGGATGAATTCTCCACTTATGGAACAAGCTTTGATCAAGCCTTGGACCGATTAGAGTAAGTGCTAAAAAGATGTGTAGAAATCAACTTAAGGCTCAACTAGCAGAAAAGCCATCTGATGGTCTAAGAAGGCGTAGTACTTGGGCATAAGATTTCACATTCAAGAATAGAGGTAGACCTAGATAAAGTTAGGGTCATCCAAGGAATCACCTGACAACCGGAAACTATCAAAGAAATTTGATCATTCCTTGGACACACTGGCTACTATAGGAGATTCATTGAGAACTTCTCCAAGATTGCCAAACCATTGGTAGAACTAACGAAGAAGGATGCACCATTCGAATGGACTAGGGAATGTGAATGAGCATTCCAAACTCTGAAGCAACGGCTTGTGGAAACTTCCATTTTACAAGCCCCTGACTGGTCTAGACCATTCCATATAATGATTGACACATCCAATTATGCCTTAGGAGCTGTACTTACATAGTTAGATGACCAAAAATGTCCTTATTACATCCACTGTGCAATTAGGAGTATCGTCGGTGCACAACTTAACTACACAACTATAGAAAAATAATTAATGGCTATAGTGTTTGCACTGGACAAGTTTAGGCACTATGTGTTAGGCTACAAAGTGTACATTCATACGGATCATAGTGCAATCAGGTTCCTCATGAACAAGCCAACGGTTAGCCTTCGTATTATACGATGGTTGGTAATCCTTTAGGAGTTCAATCTAGCGATGATCGATCGAAAAGGCACCGAGAATGTAGTTGCAGATCATTTATCTCGGTTGCACTGGGACAACAAGGAGGATGAATATGCCATATCCGATCATTTTCCTAACAAAGCCCTCTTTGCTGGTGTAGTGAATAACCAACCCATGGAAAAAAATTGGTATAGTAGCATTCTTACCTATCTCCTTTCCCAAAAAACACCACAAGAGCTGGACTTTAGGAAGAAGCAACAGTTTCTTCATAGAGCCAAGTACTTCATGGAGATCAATGGACAACTTTACAAAGTTTGTTTTGATGGCTTGGTTCGATGGTGCGTGCCCGATGTGGACCAACTAAGAGTTCTCCAAGATGCTCATGAGGGCCCTTATGGGGGTCACTATGCAGGGAGAAAAATGGCCATTAAGATCCTCTTTGTAGGATATTACTGGCCAAACGTCCATCAATTTGTCCAAACCTGCGAGCATTGTCAACGTGATGGGGGAATGACTGCTCGAATGGAGGGTCCACAATAATGGATTCAACCTTTAGAACCCTTTGAAATTTGGGGAATAGACTTTATGGGGCCCATTACACCAATGTCCAATGGAAAAGCTTACATCATCATTGCTGTAGACTATCTAATGAAATGGGCTGAAGAACTTGCTGTTACAGACTGCACATCATCTACAGCTGCACGATTTGTGCAACAACAAGTTGTAAATAGGTTTGGTATGCCACGTGCACTTATCTCGGATAATGGAACACACTTCACAAGTGCAACCTTTCGAAAATTGATGTAATGCTTAGGGGTTGAACATAAATTGACTACACCTTATCACCCCCAAGCTAATGACCAAGCCGAGGTCACGAACCGGGAGATTACTAGAATATTAACGAGGACAATTAGCAAATATAGGCGAGATTGGAGCACTAAAATGAATGATGCTCTTTGGGCATATGCTTCACTTGGAAACTCCCTATAGGGTATTCCCCCTATGAGTTAGTATACAGAAAACTACCAAAGCTTCCAATTCAAACTGAGCTTCGTACACTATCCATGGAGTGTGACCTTCACCTTGACCTTGATCTAGCACAAAAACAGAGATTGGCAACTCTAAACATGCTTGATGAGAACTAATTGATTGCCCTGTCATAAAATGAGTTGCACAAGGCACATAACAAGTAATGTCATGACTTAAAAATTTGGAAGGTTAAGTATCAACTAGGAGATAAGGTCCTCTACTAGAATCCCACACATGTGCCACAACGCAAAAAATTTCAAACATTGTGGGAAGGGACTTACATTATTCATACAACCTTTTCCTCAGGGGCCATGACCATATACAAACATGAAAGCCCTGATAAGAGATTACTGGTCAATATGCAATGAACCAAACCCTTTCATGAACTTACAATAGCTGGTGCACATAATACCTCTAAGAGAGGATGACCTTACTCATTGTTTTGGATTGTTCCCCTTTAATTCAGTCATGGGGGAGATGGCCACCTATGGTGATCATTTAAGGTCCTTAGTTCCTTTTTAAGTTTTTGTTTTATACATTTTTGCTTTGCAAATTTCTTTAACTTTTCTTATTTTTGTTTTGCAACATCGTTCATACTTTTTCATTTATTTATATGTTCATTTATTTTGTTAAGTTTGTCACCTAATAAGTGCTCCTAAAGATGGCATGAACTATATTCCATTGATTGCCAATGTTTGGTTTTTACCTTTGAGTTATAATGTTGATAGTAAGGTATGGTTCTTTTGATATAATAGGTAATGAGTCCACGTCATCCATGCATCCATGAATATCTATTGTCTCTCTTGGCTTGGAACTATACAGTCCCTTTCTTTCAATAATAAGAACTATCAATGAATCGGTGACTGGGAATTTCTCAAACTAAGGAAGGCCTCAAGGATTGAAAAGGATGTGACTTCAAGGGAACTTGTTGCATTTGTGTTGGCCATTCTCTTGGGGTGCTTGAATGTTGTCTTCTTGAGTTTTCCTTACCATTCCGATGATTGCTCCATTATCAAGAAGCTGAGCTAATACAAATAATAAGTCTTTGCATGGTGTGGTTCTCACGCAAAAAAAAAAAAGAAAAGTGAAAAGTGAGAATTCAAAGCACACCCCTTAGAAAAAATAATCATCTGGGCTACAAGCATTGGTTATGGAACCAAATAAACATGTTCCCTCTAACTAAGGCCCCCTTCTTGCTTCCTACTTTCTCCCTTTTTGTTTCGTTGGAATGGTGGTGACTCTTTAGTGGAAGCATTCTTGTTACTTCAAGTGGATGGATTGGCCAAATGTATTAATGCGAAGTCACTAGATGTGGATTATTTAAGGTTAGATTTGGAATGAGATCTACTAAGTCACATTAACCATTAATACACAAGGGGCTGTACATCACCTTGTTCTTGAGACTCCATTTCATTCTCTTCTTTCCATCATTCTTTCTCCATTTTCACCTCATTGCTGGTTGTATCAATAGTCCATATTTTGGTTGATGCATTGTTTTCTTTTTGGTAAACTCTTTTGGTTAAGACTTTAACTCTTGTTTTCAAATGGCATTCCCAGAGCCTACGGACTCTTTGAATGTGGGATTTTCAGGGTATTAAGGGCAGGAGCCTGCTTTGGGGAGGACCCACTGGCATTCATTTTTGGTGCATCCATTAATTTCTTTCTCTTAAACATTTCCACACTCACCATTTATTTTGTTCATCTCCATCTTTGACATCCATTTTATCGGCGTTGTCGTTGTTTTTTTTCTCCATCTTTCCTATTCCTTATCTTTTTTCATTCTCTTGCTACCGAAGGTTTGCTCTTAGTCATGGGGGTCTTGGTCCAATTTTTTTGATTTTCTCTTAAACCCTACACCTCGAGTAGTCACCAGTCTTATATCTCTAGATCCACATTAGCCATATCACAACTCAGCCAATGGACCTTACACTAAGGCAAGGTATCAACTGCATTGTGATTCATTTACCCTTGCTAATATAAGACTATGTTGTGTGTGCAGATGGCAATCATACACTAATGGATTGGATTTGGAGGGAACACTTGGAATGGACTAGTGCTGAAGTAGTTGTGCAAAGAATAAGATCGATGACGCAGTTATGGATGGACAACGAAAATCGTAACCTTGGCATCGGTAGCAACAAACTTCTTCTTCTTTTCTCTCTCTCTCTCTTCTCTCTCAACTACCAAATAAGGTTGGATGTCAAATGTTTATAGTGTTCACTCTTGTTGTCATGAACACTAATTTTGTCATGTATTGTAATGATGATCCATTCACATGTCACCCCATT
>MNCI01006387.1:41547-62363 GCA_015680685.1 Gnetum montanum
GTTGCACTAGTTCAGGGTGTGTGCGGCAAGTGGGAATAGATACTGGTGCTAGGACAATTAGAACTTAGTTAGTGAATAGTTAATGAAAGTTAGTCATTTAGTTCTCTTCACCTTTCCCTATTAGCATAGACATTGAAAAGACAAAAGATATAAAAATCATATACCTCAAGCTTACTTAACCATACAACCGTGACAATACAAGTAGGTTTGGGAAGACAACGATTGATTAACCTTAAGTGTTCCATTAAGGCATGTAAGCACTTAGTCCTTGGAGTTCAATCGGATCACGCGTGAGATGCTTGTATTCATATGGTTGAGTGTAGGGGTACCTTGCCACTCATCAATAGTGTTACCACCCAATCGCTCAATCCCAAGCATGCTTCTTTGTGCTCTTACATGAATTGGTATGCGACACCTACAATCGGAATACATTGTGCATGAACAAGATTCAAGGGATTATCAACCTACGGAGGCACAATGTCAAAGGGACCTACAACAAGAGAGACATTATAAATCTATGAAGGGGAAGTGGTCTCAGGACGTTCCATATGTCCTAAGTGAAAATGAGGGTGGTGAACCTACCTTAAAAGGTTTTCCACAAAACGATGTTCCTCCTGTTGACTTCAGTCAAGGGGTTGTGTATCAAAACCTTCACTCAACCATCCATAACCTAGGTTCTGATACCAACGGGCAGAAAGGGTTCGAAAAAGGAACACAAACACATGATAAAGATGGACATTTTGATCGTAATCGCAACTGAGGCCGTGACCACTGAAGAGAGGGTAGTGGGCACCATCATGGTGACGACCCTTCTTTCTATTCACCTTCATCATCTCCTTCCCCCTCTCCTTCAGGATATGGACGCAGTCACAAAGAGAAAGATCATGAGGACAATGGTAAGCAAAACAAAGATCATAGACAAAATAGTTGAGAAAGGGGACGAGGGCATTCTAGAGAAATGTATCATGAAAGGAGGGAGAGTAGGGAACAAAATAGGCATCATAGATGCCATAGAGAATAAGATCATGATGAACCCCTACTCGCTACCTAAAGTATGCTAGATAAAACCAAGGCTGTTAGGATCCCAACAAGGCACCAAAAGGATAGTAGGATCAAAAGATTAGACATGAACAATATCCCACGATTTGAAGGGGGATACAACATTGATCCTTAAAATCATCTACAAGAATTTTATGATGCATGTGCCTTGTAAAATATAGAAAACAAGTGGCAAAAAATAAAGTTGTTTCCATGGACACTGATCAAAGAAGCGAAAAGTTAGTACTGGTCTGATGAGTGGTGAGGTACCCCTACACTCAACCATACGAATACGAGCGTAACACGCGCAATCCGTTCAAACTCCATAGACTAAGTGCGTACACGCCTCATGGAACACTTAAGGTTAATCATTCGTTGTCTTCCTAGACTTACTTGTAGTTGTTATGGTGTATGGTTAAGTAAGTCCGAGGTATATGATTTTTATAGCTTTTTTCGATTTATCTCCTATGCTAGTGAGGTGAAGGGTTGAAGAGACTAACTAACTAACTCTAACTAACTAACTAAGTCTTAATTACCTAGCGTCAGCATCCGTTCCCACTTACCGTTCACACCCTGAACTAATGCAACTGTGGTTACCAAACGCTAATCGTTGCTAGGATCACCATGTGTAATGCACATGCTCGAAGCGGTCATACTAAGGCACTTAAATAGGAGAGAAGGGTTGAGAGAGATTTAATTCCTAATAAAGCATGTATATGGAAAATAGTAAATAACAATAAATAAAATCCTAATTAGCCTATTCCATGCACTGCAATGTTTATCCAGGAAGTTTGTCTTTATTGCCATACACAAACTTTTGTTCAAGTACAATGTTTGCTCGAATAAAGATCCGTTCACTTTGGAGCTCCTATTGTAGGCACATAGAAAATATTCTATCTCTGGAGTGATCAAACTATCAAAGTTTCCCTATGGTCTAGACCTTGGATGAAAAACAAGGGAGAGCCGCTCTTATTTATAGATTTTGCAACGAACCGCGATATCGTGGGGGACGACGCGAGATCGCGTACGCGATGTCATAGCCCATGCGATATTGCATCCCATCATACCCCCATGACTGAATGAAAACTCGTTCTCAAGTTCCTTACAATAATATCGGGAAGGGATGGGATTATTGACTCAAAATGAAACTAATGGGATGACTTGTAAACAGATCATCATTACAAGACTTGACAAAACTGGTGTTCATGACAACAAGAGTGAACACCTTATTACATTGACATCAGGCCTCATTTGGCAGCTGAGAAAGAGAGAGAGAAAGAAATGTCGTTGTTGCCAATGCCAAGATTGCGCCTTTCATTGTCCATCTGTAAGCACGCCATCGATCTTGCTCCTTGCATACTTGCTTCCAGCACTGCTCCATTCCATGTGTTCCCTCCAGATCTGATTCATTTTTGTATGATCGTCATCTTCACACACAACATAATCTTATATTAGCAAGGGTAAATGAATTTTAATGCAGTTGATACCTTGCTGCGGTGAAAGGTCCGTTGACTAGGTTGTCGTATGGCTGATACGAATCTGGAGATATAGTATTGGTGACTATCGAAGGTGTAGGGGTTAGGAGAAAATCGAAAAAATTGGGCCCTGTACCCCCATGACTAATTGCAAACCTCTGGTAGCGATAAAATGAAGAAAGAAAAAGAACAAGAAAGATGAAGAAAAAGAGACAACTAGAGCACTGATCCATTTGGTTACCTTGATCCAGTTGGTTACGGTACGGTGGCCTACCTTGATCCAGTTGGTTACGGTACGTGTTAACATAACCATATGCGTTAAGCTCTATTGTTGGATTGAAGGGAGCACCGAAGCATTATTTGTTGGAGAGGTGTGCACAAACTCAACCACTTATTGTTGTGAGAGCTTGTCTGGGCTTTTGGTTCTGAAGAAAGGTCTTCTCTTTTTACGGTTGTCAGAACTAGCAGCAGGTTGGATGGTTACAGCTCTCGTAGTGTTGCGTTGCTGCGGTTGAGTAGGGAGTTCCCCTTGCCTTATTGGAGCAGGAGGTGTTATGGGAACTACCGGTGGGAGAGGTGCGGATGGATTAGGAGGATGGTATGGGTATGGAGCATCTCTCGGAGGAGAAGGAGTCATCCTAAAGTACTCCCAAACTTAGTAGTGACGTTGGGGAGTTGTGTGACCCATGGAGTCACTTGGAGAAATCGGCTGCTACACGTAGTAACCATATGGATCGGGTTGCCGGTAAGGGTACTGATGTTTTGGCGATGGCATCCCCCATGACTGTGGGTATTGCCACTGCTGATGTTGTTCGATGGGTTGTGGTGGAGTTCCATTTGGATAGTACGTTAATGGTTGGTGGAACTATCTTGGGTTACCCTGAGGATAAGGTAACCTTCAGGGTGTCTACCGTTTGTTGAGTCTCGGGTTGAGTGCATACACCCCAGACTCTTGTAGATGTGAGATGATTGGACAACATTCCTTAGGATGATCATAGTGGTAGATCTCACATCCACCATCATCATCTATGTCTGATTCCACAACCTCCTCGGAGATAGTTATTTTCCCCTTACCCTTGTCACATGCAGGGCCGGAATCTCTTTGCTTTGTTTTGTTCTTGTTACTACTTCGTTCCTCCTTAGACTCTTCTATGATCTTTAGGACAGTTTCAATCTTACTGTCTAAGGAGCTCCATACTTCATCTACCTTAGCTGCTACTTCTGTTATTAGCTTCTGAAGCGGCAAGGTTTTTCTGTTTACCAACTCTTTGAGTGATGACTCATCCTCTTTATCGCAAAATCTCTCCCTTCTTTCGAAGAGAGGGATGATGGTTATATTCTTCCACACTTTCTCTTTTTTGTAGCTCCCCTTCTTCTTTGGCTACTTGTTCCAACAAGCGATAAATCTCATGGGATCTAAGTTCTGATAGTCTCCCTTGGGTGTAAGTCCCAAGGGTTCTCCTAGTTTCGTACCTTAGCCCATCTATGAGATGGTGGAGTTGATCCCGCTGTGCGTAACCATGGCCCAGGCAATGATGTAACAATGCGTAGTAGTGGCCCATGGTTGCATCCAAGGGTTCATGAATACCTTACTTCCATCCTTGGATCTGCTTATGCAAATTAGACACTCTAGAGTACATTTGATACTTATCGTTGAAGAGTTCTAACGTCGTACTCCACCTCCTAATGGTTTTCGGTTCTAAGGACGGGTACCAACTCTCTGCTTCCTTGATGAGTGTCCTGGGAAACAACTTTAGTTTTTGCCACTTGTTCTCTATGTTTTTCAAGGCACAGGCATCGTGGAATGCCTATAAATGATTTTGAGGATCCGCGTTGTATCCCCCTTCGAAGCGTGGGATGTTGTTCATGTCTAAGCATTTGATCCAACTATCTTTTAAATGCATTGTTGGGATTCTTACTACCTCCGTTATATCTAGCATGCTCAGGTGGCCAATAGGAGTTCTTCATGATCATCTCTTTCATGACGTCTATGATGTCTGCATTGTTCCCTACTTTTCCTTCATTCATGCCTTGATTCTATTGACTGCCCTTGTCCTCTCTCTCGACTCTCTCGTCGAGGTCTCTCATTTCTCTTACCTTTATCCTCTCTGTTATGCTTTTGATGGTTGTGCCCTAATGTGGAAGGAGAGGGTGAGTGATGTGATGAAGGCGAAGAAGAAGGAGAACCATCGCCATGACGATGTTTCTTGCCTTCTCTTCGGTGGCTTCGACCTCGATCGTGATGACGATCTAAGTGCCCGTCCTTGTCATGTGTAGTTGTTCCCTCAGTGAATAGTTGGTGTTCATGGGGATCAGAATTAGGGTTATGTATTGTGGAGCATAGGTTTTGATACCCCACCTCCTCACTTTCGTTAGGAGGGGGAACATCTTTCGATAGAGAACCAATTACAAGTGGTTCACCATCTCCGATTTCACTTAGGACGTGCGAGACCTCTTTGCCCTTCAACAGTGTATGTTGGCTCTCCTACCTTGAGTCCCTCATATGTTGTAAAGCTATAGGATAGTAATCCCTTGTGTTAAAATCTGCTGTAATGTATTCAGCATAAAGCTGAGTCATGCTAATCTGTGCCAAAGCACGGAGGAGCATGTTGGGGACTACACGATCCGGAGGTAACACTATGTTACCTTGCAGGTCTCTCTAGTGCATATGTTCATCCTGATGGAGGATAAAAGTGAAATTAGGTATATAATCATCAGGATGAGTATATGTTAACCTATATTGTTGAGGAACCGGCTGATTTAGGTTATGTGTTTTTGTTTGTCGACTGTTCTTTGTATGATCCTTAGGTGAAGTGCTCTTGTGAGAAGAAGAAGAAGACATGATGTCTTATCGGTGTGCTAATTGACTGTTATATAATTTTTTTTCTTTGATTAACCCTAAGGTTCTTTTAAGCTCCCAATGATGTGAGTAATATCCTATGTTCTACGTAGCGCACAAACACTTAGTCCCCGGCAATGGCGCCAATGATGAGTGGCGAGGTATCCCTACACTCAACCATACGAATACGAGCGTAACATACGCAATCCGGTCGATCTCCACAGACTAAGTGCCTACACGCCTCATAGAACACTTAAGGTTAATCATTTGTTGTCTTCCCAGACTTACTTTTAGTTGTCATGGTGTATGGTTAAGTAAGTCCGAGGTATATGATTTTTATAGATTTTTTCGGTTTATCTCCTATGCTAGTGAGGTGAAGGGTTGAAGAGACTAACTAACTAACTCTAACTAACTAACTAAGTCTTAATTACCTAGCATCAACATCCATTCCCACTTACCGTTCACACCCTGAACCAATGCAACCGTGGTTACCAAATGCTAATCGTTGCAAGATCACCACACGTAACGCACATGCTCGAAGCGGTCGTACTGAGGCACTTAACTAGGAGAGAAGGGTTGAGAGAGCTTTAATTCCTAATAAAGCATGTAAATGGAAAATAGTAAATAACAATAAATAAAATCCTAATTAGCCTATTCCATGCACTGCAAGGTTTATACAGGAAGTTCGTCTTTATTGCCGTACACAAATTTGTGTTCAGGTACAATGTTTGCTCGAATAAAGATTCGTTCACTTTGGAGCTCCTACTACGGGCACATGAAAAATATTCTATCTTTGGAGTGACAAAACTGCCAGAGTTTCCCTACGGTCTAGACCTTGGATGACAAACAAGGGAGAGACGCCTCTTATTTATAGATTTTTTGGTGAACAACGATATCGCGTACGTGATATCGCGTACACGATGTTGCGGCCCATGCGATATTGCATCCCATCATGGTCGTTAGAGCTAAAATCCATTCGTCGATGGAGTACCATGTTAGAGTTATGCAATGATAACTATCAAACGTACTCCCAAGTGTCCAATGTACAAAAGCAAATCCAAGGATGGATACAAGGAAGACACGAACCATTGGATGCTGCCATGAGCTGATATTATGCATTATTACATCGTTGCCCTCACCATGGTTACTCGCAAAGGGAACAACTATGCCATCTCATAGATGGGCTTAGGTACGAAACACGAAGAACCCTTGGGACTTATGCCCAAGGAAGGCTATCTGAGCTCAGAGCGCATTAAATACAAAGATTGTTGGAGCAAGTTGCCAAGGAGGAAGTTGAGTTGAGAAAAAGAGAAAGTGTGGAGGAATACAACAGAGACCCTTCCCTCCAAAAGAAGGAAGTTAGATTTTTTGAGGATGAAGAAGAGTCACCACTTGAAGAGATAGTGAATAGGAAAACTTTGCCCATTCAAAAGTTCACATCGGATATATCAGCAAAGGTAGATCAAATGTGGAACTCCCTAGATAATAAATTTTAAACCGTTCTCAAAACAGTAGAGGATTTTAGAGAGTAAGGTAGTGACCAAGAAAGGAGAAAAAAGAAAGAAAATGAATATGCACGTAACAAAGGTAAGGGAAAAGTTGCCATCATTGAAGAGGTTATGGATTTGGATATAGACAATGATGGCAGATGTGAGATATGCCAATATGACCACCCTAAAGGATGTTACCTAGTAATCTTGCATCTGCAAGAGTCTAGGGTGTACTCACTAAACCCTCGATTAAACAGATGGCAAACACCCCGAAGGTTACCTTATCCTCAAGGTAAGCTATGGTAGTTTCACCAACTCTTGACGTATTATCCAAGTGGAACTCCACCACAACCAAATGAATAGTATCAACAGTGGCAACACCCACAATCATTGGGAATGCCACCACCACGTAAACAATACCCTTACCGTTAACTTGACCCATATGGGTACTACATGCAGCAACCAATCTCTCCACGTGACTCTACTAGTCATGTCACTCCTCAGCCTCACTACCAAGTCCACGAGTACTATAGAACTCGTTCTTCTAGGAGAGATGTTCCACAAACATACTATCCTTCTCATCTGATCACACCTTTTCCACCCTTAGCTCCATTACCACCTTTTCTAGCTATGCAGGTTGAGCTCCCTACCCAGCCACAGTAATGCAATGCTACAAGGGCTATCAACCCTTAACCTACTATTGGTTCAGACAACTGCACAAAGAAGAGACCTTTCTTTAGAACCAACAGTCCAACTAAGTCCTTACAACCACAAGTGGTTAATCCTCCAAATGCCTTGCCATCATTCAAATCTTCGGAGCTTCCTTCAAACCAAAGACTACACTTAATGCACACGGTCATGTTGAATCATGCCATTACCGATTGGATTAAAGTTGAATGTCTCCCTAGGAAATTCTCTGATCCTAGGAGTTCTCTTATATATTTACAAATTGCTGGGAATGAGCCGTGCAAAGCTCTTTTGGATTCAAGTTCTAGTGTCAACTTAATCTCTCAAGAAATGTACAAAGCATGGAACCTGCCTCCACTAAAAAAGAGTAACATTTGTTTAGAGCTAGCCAACCAGTCCATCACTGTCCCATTAGGACTAGTGGAGGACATTGTCACCACTATTTGTGGATGGTCGTATCCAACTGATTTTCTAGTGATTCAAGTCAACAACTACAAGGGGGACTTCCCAATCATTATGGGAAGAGCATGGCTAAGCACAATTGATGCATGCTTAGGAATACGTGATCTTTCCCTAGAAATATCAAAGGAAAATACATTTGGAAAGATCGAGAAGAAGAAAGTTCCATACATCGCATATAGTGACACAAGGTGCAACTACGTGCAGAAGGCCTGGTTTGTACAATGTTTAACATTGCCTGCATGTAACCAGTGTGCACAAATAACTAACATATAAAGATGCCTATATGTAGCAACCACAAGACAAGAAGGCACCCAGTGGCTGATAGCTAGCTAAGAGAGCAACTCAACTATATGCATGGAACCAATTGAGAGCTTGACTTGCATATACATTGATAGCATAGACACATTAGAGCAAGTCCATCACCAACTTCTAATTCCTGACATTGAAAATATCAACTGGAAGAAGTTGAAAATCCCTGGCGAGTTCAAGCAAGAGCCCCTTGAGTTAAAATTGTTGCCCACTGGTATGGAGTATACATTTCTCAAGAATGGAAAATTGATAATCATTAATGCTAAGCTCGCTCCTCAACAAAAAGAAAGACTGCTGAAAATGGTAAAAAAATGGTTGAAAGCCTTTGCTTGGTCATATCCAAAATTAACTGGAATAGATCCTAGGATATGCTAACATAGAATTTACACTGACCCTTCCATGAAGCCTCGACGACAACTGTAGAGGCGACTGAACCCAAAGCTTAAGCAAGTGGTTAAAGAAGAAATTGAATAGCTTCTAAAAGTTGGGTTCATCTACCCCATTACTGACAGTGAATGGGTTAGTCCCTTAGTCATTGTGCCTAAAAAGGGAGCTAAATAAAGGGTGTGTATAGACTTTAGGCTACTAAACATGGTAACATTCAAAGACCACTTCCCATTGTCATTCATTGACCAAGTCTTAGACACCATTGTAGGGAATTGCTACTATAGTTTTCTAGATGATTACAGTGGATACAATCAAATTCAAATAGCACCAGAAGACTAAGCCAAGACAACGTTCACAAGTCCTTGGGGAACTTTTGCATATAGGCAAATGCCATTTAGCTTGTGCAATGCCCCAGGAACGTTTCAACATTTGGTTCTAAGTATCTTTTAGTAGAAAATAGGGAATGGTGTGGAGGTTTTCATGGATGATTTCTCCACCTATGGAGCAGACTTTGAGCAAGCATTAGATTGATTAGAGCAAGTACTAAAATAATGTGTTGAAACCAACTTAAGGCTCAATTGGCAAAAAAGCCATTTAATGGTCTAAGAAGGTGTTGTATTAGGGCACAAGATTTCACAAACAGGGAAAGAGGTAGATCCTAAAAAGATTAAAGTCATCCAAGGAATCACTGATCAACTTGAAACTGTAAAAGATATCCAATCATTCCTTGGACATACTGACTATTATAGATGCTTCATTGAGAACTTTTCAAGGATTACAAAACCTTTGGTAGAACTAATCAAGAAGGACGTACCTTTTGAATGGACCAAGGAATGTGTGCTAGCCTTCCAAACCTTAAAACAAAAGCTCATAGAAACATTCATTCTACAACCCCCTAACTAGTCCAGACCATTCCACATAATGACTGACGTGTCCAACTTTGCTTTAGGAGCTGTACTTACATAGTTAGATGATAAAAAACGACCCTATTACATGCATTGTGCAAGTTAAAGTATTGTTGGTGCACAACTTAATTACACCACAAAAGAAAAAGAATTAATGGCTATGGTGTTTACACTAGAAAATTTAGGCACTATGTGTTGGGCTATAAGATATTCGTACATACAGATCATAGTGCAATATGGTTCCTAATGAATAAACCAATGGTGAGCCCTCACATCATACGATGACTTGTGATCTTACAAGAGTTCAATCTTATGATGATCGATCGTAAAGGCACCGAGAATGTTGTTGCTGATCATTTATCTTGGTTGCGATGGAACAACAAAGAGGATGAATATCCAATTTCTGACTGTTTCCCTGATGAACTCCTCTTTGCAGATGTGATAAATAATCAATTAACCATAGAGACAAATTGGTATAGTATCATTCTTACCTATCTCCTCACATAAGAAATCCCACAAGGGTTAGACATTAAAAAGAAACAATAGTTTTTTCACCAAGCTAAATAATTCATCGAAATCAACCGAAAAATTTATAAAGTATGTTCCAATGGTGTGTTCCTGATGTAGATCAATTGCGAGTTCTCTAAGATGCTCATGAGGGCCCTTGTGGGGGTCATTATGCTGGGAGACAAACAACCATTAAAATCTTGCTTGTAGGATATTCATGGCCTACATTGTTCTAGGATGCTCATCATTTTGTCCAATTGTTAGCGCTGCCAACGTGATGGGGGAATGATTGCTAGAATGGAGGGTCCGCAACAATGGATTCAACCCTTAGAACCCTTTGACATATGGGGAATTGATTTTATGGGGCCTATTACATCAATGTCCAATGGAAAAGCCTACATTGGTGTTGTTGTTGACTATTTTACAAAGTGGGCAGAAGCAGTTGCTGTTACGGATTGTGCATCATCTACCACTGCACAATTTGTTCAACAACAAATCATAAATAGGTTTAGCATGCCTCATGCACCTATTTTTGACAATGGTACACATTTTACAGGTTCGAATTTTTAGAAGTTGATGCAATGCTTAGGAGTTGAGCACAAACTAACTACACCATATCATCCTCAAGTGAATGGTCAAGTTGAAGTCACCAATAGGGAGATCACAAAAATACTAACATGGACCATTTGCAAATATAGGCAAGACTGGAGCACTAAACTGAACAATGGTCTTTGGGCATACCACTCCACATGGAAACTCCTTATAGGCTACTCTCCCTATGAGTTAGTGTACAATAAACTTCCAACACTTTCTATCCAAGATGAGCTCCATACACTATCTACAACATGTGACCTCAACCTTGACCTCAGTCTAGCATAAAATGAATAGTTAATGAACCTTAACTTGCTAGATGAGAACCGATTAGCCACCCTGTCATCTAACGAATTACACAAGGCCTTTAATAAATAACATCATGACCTAAGAATTAAGAAAGTCAAATACCAACTGGGAGATAAGGTTCTTTATTGGAATCCCACACATGTGCCACAATGAACTAAATTTCAAATGCTGTCGGAAGGACCTTATATCATTCATGAAAATTTTCCTTGAGGGGCCATGATGATTTAGAAACCTGAAAGCTAGAACAAAAAATTATTGGTCAACATCTAACAAACTAAACCTTTCCATGAATCTAAAATGACCAGTACTAATACTACCTCTATTGGTGGACAACCCTGCTACTTATTTTGGATCGCCTCCTTCCAACTCAGTCATGGGGGAGATGGCCACCAATGCTAACCATTCTAAGCTCTCAGTTCCTTTTGTATTTTTATTTTACATATTTTTCATCTTTACTTGTTTTTGTTTTACACCATTTTAAACATTTTTACTATTTCTTTGTTTGATTTATTCTTACTCGTCACATAATAAGTGCTCATGATGGTGGCTTATACTATAATGGCATTGATTGCTAATGTTTGGCTTTTACCTTTGACTTTTAATGTTGATACTAAGATATGGTTTCTTTTGATAAAATAGGTAATGAGTCCATGTCATCCGCTCATCCGTGAAACTCTATGGTCTTCCTTGTTTTGGAAATGTACTGTCCCTTTTTTTAAGAAAACCTATTAATGAATTGGTGGCTTAGTACTCTTCGAATTAAGAAAAGACTCAAATGGATGGAAAAGGGTGTGACCTCAAGGGGATTCAATGCATTTGTACTAGCTACTCTCTTGGGTACTTGGATGTTTTTTATAAGTTTTTTGCCATTTCACTATTGACCAATATTAGGAAGTTGACTAAATCAAATAAGTCTTTGCATGGTGTGGTTCTCACGAAAAAAAATAAAAACAAAAACTAGTGAGAATTCAAAGCACACCCCTTAGACATAATAAGAAACATGGGCCATAAGCACTGGTTATGGAATTGCAAAGACATGTTACCCATGCCTGAAGGTTCTCTCTAACTAAGGCCCTTTCTCGCTTCCTGCTTCTCTATCTTTCTCTTGTCAGAATGGTGGTGGATTTGTGGATGCATTCTTATTCCTTTAGGAGGCTGGGTTGGTCAAGTGTGTTGATGCAGGGTCACTGGATGTGGTTAGTTTTGATCTAGATTTGGAATGAATTCTATTAAGTTACCTTAAACACATAATACACAAGGGACTTTACACAACCTTGATCTTGGGATTCCATTCCATTCTCTCTTCTCTTCCAAATTTCTTTCCACATTCCACCTCATTGCTAGTTTTATGATTAGTCTATATCTTGGATGCCACATTATTATTCTTTGGTAAACTCTTGTGGGTAAGTCTTTAACCATTGTTTTCATATGACATTCCTAGAGCCTATGGACTCTTTGGTTTGTGGGTATGTTAGGGCATAAAGGGCATTAGCTTTCTTTGGGGAGGACCCACTGGCATTCCTTTTTAGTGCAATTGTTAAGTTCTTTTCCTTAAACATTTCTTGCAATCAACCATTTCCCATTTCAGCCCATCCATGACATCTAATTCTGTTTTATTGGCTTCATCATTACTATTTCTGTATTCTTCCTTGTTCTTTCATTTTCCATCTTATCGCTACTGAAGGTTTGCTATTAGTCATGGGGGCCTTGTCAAAAATTTTTTCTTTCCATTACTTATCTCAACCCCTACACCTTGGATAGTAACCAATGATAAGCCTCTAACCCAATATCTGCCATACCCACAATCTAGCCAATGTGCTTCATAGCAAGGCAAGGTATCAATCACATTATATCTTATCTATCCTTGCTAATTCATGACTGTGTTGTGTGTGCAAATGGCGATCACATGAACAATGGATTGGGATAGGAGGGAGCACTCAAGATGGACTGGAGTTGAAGTAGTTATGCAAGGAACACACATCATATGGCCATGGATGAACAATGGTGGGCAAATCAGTAGTAACACACCTCATTTTCTTCTCTCTCTCTCTCCAAGCTATTAAATGAGGTCTAGATGTCATCTATGTACAGTGTTCACCACAATGGGTATGAACACCAATGTTGTAATATGTTTGTCGATCCATTCATTGGATACTTTGAGTCTGTCATTTCATGTCATTGTCAGTTGTTGTTCAATCAATAATCCCATACCTTACCAATATTTTGTAAGGAACTTGAGGACAAGTTTTTATTCAATCATGGGGGTATGATGAGCCATGATATCGGGTCCATGATATCAGAGCCTACCAAGTGATATCAAACATCCAATATCGGAACCTGTCTCATTGCCTATAAAGAAGAGACAGGCACACTTAGTTCTAGCATTAGTTTTCTTAGTCCCTTACCTAAACTCTTGTAGTTTTCCCTTTCTAGAGTTAGAATTACTTCTGAGTGCCCATAGTAGGAGTCATAAAGTAAACGGATCTTTATTCAAGCATTGTGTACTTGAGCACACCTTGTGTTCAGAAATAAAGACGAACTTTGTGATAAACCTTGAAACATTCAAAATAGCTTATTTATTGCATTTAATGTTATTTATAGTTATTTAATGCTTTCATTAGTTAATTGATGTTTCTTTTATTGATTTTTTAATTTTCACAAGTAAGCACACTCAGTACGACCACTTTGAGCATACATGGAACACTTGGTAGCCCAATAACGACTAGCGTTTGGTAATCCTAGTAGTGTTACATTGGTTCAGGATATGTACAGAGAGTGGGAACGGATGCTGGTGTTAGGACTATTTAGAACCTAGAAGATTAGTTAAATTAAATTAGTTACTTAATTATTTCACTTCTCCCTTTTAGCACTAGGACATAAACATAAAAAGCATAAAAATCATATACCTCAAGTTTACTTAACCATACAATCATGCCATACGAGTAAGCTTGGGAAGACAATGATCGCCTAACCCATCCTTGTTCTATGAAGGTGCATAAACGCTTAGTCCTTGGAGTTTGACCAGATCGCGTGTAATGCTTGTATTTGTATGGTTGAGCGTAGGGGTACCTCACTGCTCATCACCATGTAAATAATTATAAGAGTGATGAAGAACCTAAATAATAAGAAAATTAGGATAAAACTAGTGAAAGAGGGAAAATAATTATATTATTTAATATGAAAAAGAAGTTATCCATTTATGCTTAAATTACTAATAGTGGGTACTCCAAGCACTTACATCCAATAAAAATAAGTTTGTTAAATACAAAATGCAAGGACTTTGGAATAATCAAAATTTTTAATGGGAATCATTTAAAAATTGAAGGCACTAGTAAAGTTTTTTCTCACTTTTAAACATGGTCATAAAATTATTATGCATGATGTATTTTGTGTTCCTAAATTGGCTAATCCTTTACTATTAGTTGGAAAAATAACTTAAAAGGATAATGATGTATAATCTCAAATCATCAAAGAATATCCTAAAGTCAAAGATAATAGATAATTAAATCTCTCTTGTTGAAGCCTTGTAACCATCAAAATAATATTACTTTCTTTGCTAAAATTAATGAAAAAAAAAGAAGGATGAAGACTTAATCATCAAAGATGATCTTAAGCTATCAAAAGAAGATTTTCAGCCTAAAATACAAATGAAGTATGAAGAAATCATTTAGTAGCAAATACCAAAGATAAAGAATTATACAATTAAGAAGAAATAATTCAAAAACTATTTTCAATTATTATTTTTAATATATTCATATTCAAATTGATTCACAAAAATTCTTAGTTGATTCACAAATATGTTCAAACCAGTCATGAGTCAAATAAATAAAGATTGAATTTGATCTCCTTGAATTAGAATTTCAAGAAGTTAAAAAGGCATAAAGACTTGAAAGTTCATAATTTTGACCATTTGAGTTATCCAATTGTCTTGGTAAAAGTCCATAACTTTGACCATTTGAGTGATGCTAGCTTTAAGCTTTTGTAGCTTTTTAGTAAGGTCCTAGATCATTTGGAAGGCTTGATCCAAGCCTTGGAGCATCCTTGTAGGCTACGATGTTTGTACTAATGGTTGGGGAGAAGGGAGAATAGATTGGGGTCTTACAATTAACATTGGTATGGATTGTAGGGTTGTGTGACCATGGTTGTAGGGGGGTTAAATAGGGAGAAGGATGTTTGGGTTGAAACATGCAAAATGAATGGAACAAAGGGGGTGTGGGAAACTTGTGAGACTTGGGGTCCCAAAGAAGGGCCTACTAGGATGAAAAAAAGAGGTGCTGTGGTAAATATCACTAGTGATAGTTACACTAAATAAGGCTGGGCTGCAAAAGGCATTGATGTAAATAGAAAGGAGGAGTGTGAAGCTTGATGAGACTAGTGCATGATGACAACAAGTATTGAGGTGAACATGAAAGTAAATAAGGACGTGGGTTGAGAAACTTGATTCATAGAAAATATAGGAGATGCATGGTTTATTATTGAGATAGGGGTTGTAGATTTGGAGGTGGTTACCTTTGGACAAGATTTTTGTAAAAGGTCCCCTAAGAATGCATTAAGTTTTTACTTAGCCTCGAACTTGTCTTGATCCTCTAGCTCAATTTGGTCATAGGAAGAAGGAAATTACTCTTTTTTGTTTTTGTGGACAATCTCAAACTACTATTTGGATTCTAATTTTGCATGTGGGATGAGAAAGCTAGCTTGGATTTTTACACAAATGAAGTTGTAGTATTTTTCATTAATTTTTATGTAGGCTAGATCTAGTCCTAGTTGTCTAAGGAATTATCTACACTCTACTGCATCTAGATCCTTAAGATCATAAACATGAATAGCTTCTTGGATTGAGGCTATGTGTACAATATTATGTGGAAAAATGGTTGAGTAACAAAAGGACATAAATAATGTGAGACCAACGTGTTATGAAAACTATGGCAAAGACTTTAATGTTTTGAATAGGATTTAAATTTTTCAACATGTGAGACTTCCAATGTGTGAAAATCTCAGCATGTGGAACTTCCAACATGTGAGAATGCATCTTGTGGAGCTATAGCTTGTGAGAGCTATAGATTGTGGAAGTTGTAGCTTGTGGGAGGTTTAACTTGTGAAGCCCTAACGTGTGAAGGTTTAGCATGTAGAGCTCTAACATGTGAAAGTTTACAATCAAGAGAATAACTATAACAATAAAAATAAAACTTTTAAATTTTTCCTAACATACTTAACAAAACTAGAAAAAATGCAAACATGCTTTAGCATATGTAAAAAGAACAAAGAAAAGTTTGTAGACTACAAGCAGTGCAATACACTACAACATCAAAAATTAATTTTTAAATATCCAAGTACAGGGAATTGAGACAACATTGTACATTGCATTGCAAAAATGGTGATGAAAATTTTGTTTTAATAAAACTAGATTTGGTCTCACATGATGGGATTTTGGGAAAATAAAAAACAGAGGATATTTTTGTAAACTAGCTTTTTGGGCCGAGAAGTTAGGTGGAGGTCCTCCTTCTAGCACTAGAAACTACAACAATAGAAAAATGTAATTCTAGAGAACTAAAAAATCCAATACAAAATTGTTTAACTCCAAAATCTATAGGCCTTGAAGGGATCCAGAGCATCGTAAATGGTTTGGTCGCTTAAGGACTTAGGGGGTATGTTACCAAGTGTGTAAACTTAAATAAGTGAAATGTATGAAACATTGGCCTAAGCATTAAATCTAAGAATAAAGAGATGAAGAAACAATGTGGAAAAATAAAAAAAATTGCAAAATTTGCATTAAATGTTATAAAAATTTGTGAAAACCAAGGTTTAGAGAATATAGATGTTTGGCTTTAAAAACCTAGAGCATAAAGATATCCTTAAAGTTTGAGGCAGAAGGCAAGGTGTGTTTTGCAACTAGATTTGCACTTTTCGGTCTCAACTGATCTACTCTTGAATGTTATCCATCATAGGTTCTCTTTGCTCATGATCATCTATGTTGGGATGAAAGCTATGAACTCTTAGATCTTGCTCAGCTCCAAAAGTCTCAAGTTTGGTTGAATGCAAAATGATCTAAAAGTCTTGAAAAACCTATTGATTCTTGCTTAAGTAGGCCATTAATTTGTTGATTCTTCATTGATTTGATTTTGAAAAATTTCTGACATTACCTACAACTTTTTTTATGCTTTTCATGGAAAAAATCTGCAGCATGGTCTACTAATGTTTTTTCCCTTTGGGCTTTAAATTACATCGTATTTGGTACTTTTTACCATTTAAAAAATGCAGCATATGGATCACCAACGGATCACCAACGTGTGAAGCTTTTCCTATCAAATTTGGTGGCACATTTGGGCTATTTTCATGGCCAAAATTCTAACATGTGGGCCACCAACGTGTGAAGCTTTTCCTTATCAAATTTGGTAGCACATTTGGGCTATTTTCATGGCCAAAATTCTAACATGTGGGCCACCAAAGGTTTTGGCCTTTGCTGCCAAATTTGACAATGTATTTAACATTTTTGCCTTCACACATTACCCTAAATGAAATTCATAATGTGTGGGCTATAAATTTTATTTTACACATAAAAAATTATTCAAAACTTTGCTACTCTTGAATCCTCTCCAAAACTAAAATTAAAGTCTTGGATACCAAGCTTCTTATGCATTACATGAATTTTTTTTGAGATTTTTCACTCATCCCAACTCGTGATATTCTAAATTCCATAATTTTAACAACCATGATTCATGGTCTCCTTATGCTATAGTGACCCTAGCTTATGGTTGATAGGTGATGTTAACCATAACTAATGGAAAATTTATGGTCTTTAAAAATTCTCAACCATGATCCATGGGGACCTCATGGTGTAGTAATCACAACTTGTGGTCCACTTGTTGTGGATATTTCAATAAGCAAAATTTACTATAACTTGTGAAGAAGTTATGGTGTAGTTAATATGGCTTGTGATGAAGTCATTGTATCCTTAGAAAATCTTAATTTCCATTTCCAACTATACCATGACATGTACTATAATATCATGACTCATGTCATCCCAAACCAAAACTCGTAGTTACTAAAAAATTAGAAATTTGATAGATCTTGAAGCCATTAGTTAGAACTTTTTATCCATTAATCAAAAAGTAGATAATTTTGAAAGTTAAAGAAATAAGTTAACATATCATAAAAAATAAATATGAATTTCAAAGATAAATCAAATCAGGAAATAACTCTCTAATGTAGAAAACAAAAAAACCAAGGTAAGAAAATTTTAAACATTGAACATAAGTTTAGAATAAATTAAATCATTACATACATGTATGTGTATATGTGCATGTGTATGTGTGTATGCATATGTGTGTACATATATGTGTGCATGTGCCTATGTGAATGAATGTGTGTATCTTTGATGACTTTACATATACCACATGATCTCTAATGTTAGTGAGAAGGCACTATTCAAGATTGATGATTTAAGATAGTATAGGATAACCATCAATGATTCCACTCATGACATGGTTGTGGTGGAGCATCATCTTCACGAATTGATCATACAACATCAGTTATATCATTGTGTCTAACATATCACCTTGGATTATTAGCAATAATCTATCCCATAGTGATGCCACTCCTTCTTGCCATATCATGTGCCTAGTGACATTCAATATGTTTGGATAGTAGCATCATTATGCCACTAGAGGATTGCCTATGCATGCATGCATACCATTGTCATGCATGTAGTTTTGCACATGGCAACACCCATGCACTATGGCATAGCTACCTTGTAGCAGCACAAGTGCCTATGTAAGCATGAGCATGGGTACATGTTCATCCTTATGAGACCAAGTAAATGTGTGCTACTCACAAGAATTACTGACATGATTTCCTCATTCAAGAAATCCTTGATCCCCATTTTCTCACATCAAACATGCATGCCTACAATATAGTGTTGTAGAATAGTACACAGAGAGAATATTGTATTGTCAAACAAGTTGAATATGTTTCTACCAAGATGGTGATCATATGTTCTTTGAGATATATGATCACTCCTTGATTTTGGTCAACAATGAAGGATTGCAATGTTTCCTTCATTATCTTTGAATTTTTAGGCAAGATGGTTGCAAAGATTCTAATAACCATAATGTACAGGGAAACTTACCAATTTCGTAATATTGTAAAATTTTATATTTCCTACAAATTTCTAGGTTTCTAATAAATTCCTGGACTTCATTTTTTTTTAATTTTACATTTGGATAAATAATGAAGCATGTTAGAGTATACTCCTAAGTTAAGGTACAATCATTAGTTTCTTAACTTAGTCCATCAATAGTTATGAATGTTCATGATGCTTCAATAAAGAGTAACAACTCCTTATGAAGGATAAAAAAAATGCAAATCCTCACTTTATAACACATGGAAACAATAATGAAGAAGATATGAATAAGAGTAGTGAGGGATAAATACAAGAGTATGTAAGAATCATGAATATAAAAAAGTAGCCTTGGAGCAATAACCACAATCATGTTCATAATACAAAAGATTTTATGAACCATACTGATTTGTAAAATTATGAAGGAAAAACATCCTATTCTCTAGAAGTGAATAGGAGCATGGAGAAATGTAAGAAGATGTTACAAAATATAAAGTTCATAAAAAAATCCCAAGCACCACAATCAAAAGATTAAAGAAGTGACTCGATGTTAAGAAGCAAGTATTGTAGAAGATAAAAGTAATACTTATAACACATGATTCAATTTCGTAAAGAGGAAGAGAAGATCCATTCACTACCATATGTATCTTGGTCTAGTTTCTTAAATAAGAGGTGAAGGTCATTTAGAAAGTAACGATGGTTAAGAAAAGAAGGAAGATACTTATGAAGAAGAATTTCATGAAGTCCAATAAAGCTAAGTCAAAAGAGGCTCAACAAAGCTAAGTATGGAAGTGTAGCTATGATAAGACATATCACAAGTGTTTGTAATACAATAAGTTATGAGCAACAATCGTAAGTATATTATAAACTTACAATGAAGGAGCAAATATGAACTAGAAGAAGATGCACTGCTAGAGTAACACCATCGAAGTACAAGAAGTTCTTAGGAATTTAACATAAGTAGACCTAGAGATACAACAAGTCCAATGATGATGTTATGAATTTCCAAAATTAGGAACAAGTACTAAGTGATGGAATTAGTACAACATAACTCTATTCATCATATGAGAATTTGTAAGTAGCTAAATGAGTAAGACTTATGATACTCATAACTGCCACGGCTATAAGGAGCAATTATCATTATGAAGAGAGCTTATGTGTTCATAATATTAATGTTATTTCTTTAATTATGAAAAGTGTATCTCCCTATAAAAGATCCTAAGGAACTATGAAAATATAACAAAGAAACACTTATAACAAAGTTTTGATACATTATGAGTTCATGAGATAAGAAATCTTTAAAAAATGTGAAATGTGAAGTCAAACAAGATATTATGAGCTTAATCAAGGGTAAGAAAGAAATGGAAGAAGGTTCTATCTTTTTTCTTTCTAAAAATAAATCTATTATTTAGGAAAATAAGAAGGAAGTCAAAATTTTTTAGAGTTTTTGGATTCAATTTAGTTGTTTCTAACTTACTAGTAAGCTTGCCCAACATTCTATTCTAATTAAGTTTACTTGCAAAAATGATGAGTCATAATTTTGTTCACCGTGATATCGTAGCTTGTCTCCTCATCTATAAATAAGAGGTAGATAGTTTTGATAGGAGTTTTTTGGTTAGTTTTAGTTTAAGTATTTAAGTTTTAGTTCTTGTTTTTCTCTCAACCCTTTTCCTCCCAGTGTATGCCCGCAGTGTGGTGATT